>LIAE01010397.1:113777-124903 GCA_002287525.1 Diploscapter pachys
AAGGAAACGAGGCGACGCTGTGCTGCAGCCCTACATTTGAAGTGGCAGGCCACCACACACACACACACAGACACATACACAGCAGGCTCCAATATGTCATCAAACAGAATAAACGAGGGACTTTCGCATATCAATTCGGCAAATCAGAGTTATTCAAATCATGATCCGCATGAAAACTGAATTAAGTACACATTGCCTAAGTCATCACTTAGAATATATGAATGTTCAGAATGCTCATATTGATCATCTCAGGGGCCTCCTTCAAGCATAAGGTTACAAGATTCTTGATATGGTCCTGAAGGATGTCTAATTGCGCAAGAATACCGCATTGCCATTCTAATGTTTCCTTCAAGCGTGCGGAACACACTACTATAATTCATATAATACAACATTAATACTGAATGCGAAGCATTGTCCTTGATTCATGAAACCTCGAACATCATCATCAATCAATGCATTCACCAGGCCAATTTGTGTCCCTCTCCATCTGCATAGTCATCACAGAATTGTAGGGCTTATCCTTTCTCTTTTCACTCTCTCATTACCGTACTATCTCAGCACTCAATCTCTTTGAACAGCGTCGGTCTCATTCTCTCTCTCTCTTTTGATGCCCCCTGGACGAACCAAGGCCCTGCTGCGCTCGCTCACCCGCTCGCTTTGCATCGTTCGAAGGTCGACAGGTGTGTAGTGGCCTGAAGCAAAGGGGGTAGAAAGATGAGATAGAAAGGGAAAGAGAAGAGCGGAGCTGAATTCAAAACGACGACCAGCAGAAGGAACAATGGAGACGCACTCTCAGCTGCAGAAGGGACAGAAGGCAAGCACACAAAATGGAAGAAGAAGGTGATGATCTGAAAGGGGACTTTCAGATAAATGAGTTCTAGGAGATGAACATCACCTCTTTATGCTTGCATGAAAATTGGCTATAGATGAAGATTATATTGCCATTTCTTTGTTTCACTTATTAAAATTGGACAAAGGCTAAATTTCCGAAATTTTGGTGCAATTTCCTAATTGGTGTATTAGTCTGTTGACAGCTGAAGTTGAGGCGCAATGAAGCTTCTTTGATTCAGCTTCTTTCTGTCCACGAGTGTCATGGCTACGCGACTCCCTTTGCTTGACTCGACTGCTTCATCAACTCACAGAAGAGGGACTCGTTTTCTGAGGGGATTATCAGAACCTGCATCTTGGAAAGTCTATTCACTTTGAAGACTGATGATATTGATAAAGAAAAGGAATGAATACAATCTCGACATCTGTTTCTCTTACCTGCTTCTTCATCCTCTTCTTTCTTTCTTCAGATTCAAGCCGTTTTCTCCCCCAGTTAATCTCTTCTTATTCAAGCCAAGGGACTTGAGCTCTAAAGAGCTTCAGAAAGCTGCACAAATATGCTATTTTCCGATACTGCAGGAGGGATTCGTTATCACTTATCTCAAATGAAAGAATAATCTCCCAGTGCAGAATCCTTTCACGGCAATAACAAATCTGAAGGGGAAAATAAGGCAGAGCTTCAATAACAACTACAAATACGCTCTATGAGAATGAAAATTGAAAATATTGTTTGTATCAGCGGTAATGAAGACGAAAACAGGGTTCGTCTTCAGAATTATAAGGAACTAAGGGAGTTTGATGACGATTTCAGGAAATTTTTACTGGAAAAGTACACCCAATACATCATGGTATCTTCTTTGGGAAAAACGAATCTTATTCAAATCTTGATGGCACTTTCTGAAATACTGATAACTTCTGAAATTTCTTGGTAGAAGCTTGAGTCATCAACGTCAAAACCTCTAATTCTTCCTCAAAGAGGGACTTCCTTTTCTTCTTTCTTCTGCAGGCTTTGCAGCTGCAGTGCTTCTGCTGCATTCGTTAGACGTCGAGAGAGGAGATAGAAAGATAAAGAGAAGCCGAGAAGAAGGGAGCAGAAGGAGGGAACCAGCACACAAAGCTGAGAATCGAGAAGCTGATGTTGAAGCCCCGATGTATGTTGAAGGACGGTGAAAAGAAGGAGAAGAAAGGGAGAGTGAGGGATCGAAGAAAGGGCTTCAGAAGGGTCACGCAGGTGTTATCTAAGGAGCACGGCTTCAGTTTGAAGCTCACGATGTTCCAACTTTGAAAATATCGAAGTCTGAGATTAAATTTAAAATTTCACATTTTACAAGGGATCTAAACTGTAGATCACGGACCCTGCTCAAAATTGGCGGATAACCAAAATCGACACGTTGATTACGATAACCAAGTCAGAAAACGCTAAAGATCCCGAATAACTCTGCAATTTGGCATAGAATTTTCCTTTGTTGCTGTAGCGAATAATGACATTGTCAATACTCGCTTTTACAATTTAGACTAATTTTTAATTTTGTTGATGTATTGTGAAGTGAATAGTTAAAATTCCGAGCCAAGCTGCAGAGCTATTCGAGATCTTTAGCGTTTTTTTATTTGATTCTCGTAATCAGAGTGTTCGATTTGAGCTATCCACCAATTTTGAGCAGAATCCGCGATTTACCCTGTTTACGTTCCCTGTTAAATAAATGAAGTGCAAGTCTAGTTTATGGATTTTGGCATGGAAGAATTCGATATACTCTTCATTGTTTCCCAGATCGGCGTTGTCTAGCCACTCTGCGTTTATAATCTTCGATACGCACGCATTGGGACTAGGGAAAAATAAGAGGTAGCAGAGTTAAATGGTTAAGGCTCGCTGGTCAGACGCATAATGGCTAAGCAACACCGATTACAGGACAATCGAGTATTTTCCTTCTAGTTGATGATATTTCTAAAGGATACGAGCTTTCGCTCTACAAAAGTCCAGACACAATATACATGGGAAGATAATCATACAATAACTTGTAAATATAATAGTGTCAATATTTACCTTTCACCAATTTCAACAAATTGATTTTCCGGCACGTGGAGCCAATTGTTGATCAGTTGTTGAAAAATGATTGGTTTTCGAGCGCATTGAATCATCTTCGTTAAGAAAGCAGCGGCGGACTGTCAGAGTCAAGGGCAGCAAATTTCTTCGTTTCGCGGGAAAAACGGAGTGCGATCGATGATGAAATTCTCGCCTCGCTTCACTTCGAATCGACTGAATCATGTTTTCCCGCGAGTCACTCAGTAGCAAAAATAACAATTCAACACGCCTTATACATTTGTCACGAATACTTACTTAATTTTTTTGCTCAAATAAAATGATCTCAACCATTTCGCTAATATTCTGCGCCGTCTTTACCGTTGCTATTCAGGCAGATATCTACGATCAAGAGGCTTACTTCGTAATATTTATTTTTTAAATCTCATATTTAATTCAAAATCCAGGAAATAGATGATGAAACGACAACAACAGAGCAGATCGACCCAAAACAGGAAAAGATAAATCAGTTCCAGTATAATGTGGTTAGTTAACAATTCAGATTCTTTTTTTATCTAAGAAATGATTAAAAATGCAACCTGGATAAAGCCGTTACATCGTTACGAACGAAAGAATATGAATTTAGAATCTTTGCACTACTATTCTCTATACATTATTTCGTATATAACGATGTAATACTTTTCAAGATGAACTTAGAGTAGTCATTTTAGGGGGAGAATATGTTTGAAAAGGGCATGAATTTCAAGAAGATTATCAAGCACAAAAACGACAATTGGCGCTACAAACGAAGCCCGAGTTCGCGATTGCATTCGGCAAGTCACAGAGTAAGTTCGCACCGAAATTTGGGCAAAATTGGTGGAAATCGAAATTTGTAATTCCGAAGTCCTTGCTACAAATGTTTAATTTAGCCGCTATAAATATCTTTTCAATATACTTTTTTTCGTGAAGCTTTACAAATAAAAATTCTTGAAGTCTAAATTTGTAGCTCTGAGACTGCAGCCAAGATTTTCCTTAATTTCTACCTCTGTAAAAAGCGAATTAATTTGAATACTTCAGAGGCCAGCAACAACGACAGAGGAGCCCACGACAACAGAAGAACCAACAACATCAACTTCCCTAGTGGCAACTCAGAACTTGACGTCGTCGACGGGAGTAGAGATCTCGCCATCCACAGTTACTCTAACGAATAAGGTAAGATGAGGTTAAATTTTGGTCTTTTGTATTTGCCATCATTTTTCATAAATTTTTAATCGGCAACTTGGAGACGTCATAGCCTAAGAAATAGAATTGGAAAAATATCCTCTACCTCGTTCCATATCCTTTAACTATGGGTTACTACGCTACGTGGCTACGACATTTTCAGGATTCCTTTTTTATTCTTAGAGTTAACACCAAAATGATAATGATAACCACATGATGGGGGATCATTGACCCAAAATTTATTATAGGATTCTGAATTCCAGACGAAGACAACGAAGGGCACGACTAATCTGAATTGGACAACGTCAATAATCCTCGGCTTTATCTGTACATTCCTCTTGAAGGTCTAATTTTATTCATTTTAATTTTTTCAAATAAATTTATCTGTTAGCTCCTAAAAGTGACTCTTTTATTTTTATGGAATTTTTCACGAATCTTTTACGACGTGCATCAGACGCAGTAATTATATGGCGAGTGTGAAAGAGCATGGCTAATAATTTGAGCAAAAAATAAACTCGATAAGCAACTTTAACGTTGCAAAGATGGAAGTGCAGAAAAATCTTAATCAATCATTCATTTTAGTATTATTAATTTTGTAAGTTTCACAGAATGATCGGCCAATAGCTATCAGTAAAATTTCAATATAGTAAATCCTCCTTCACACTGTTTGCACATTTTCACAAAACAAGCACAAAACTTTAAAAATAACCACGTCTTGTGTACTTATTCTGGTAGGAGTCTTTGTTAAATGATGTGATAGAGCAATAAATTTTTAGCATACTTTTGCGAAAAAATCCCTGAAATTCGACTTATCCCTAATTTTTCTTATCATCTCTCTGAATTTTCTCTGCTCAGCTCTGCGCATTTGACCATTCGAATTATGAGATAAGAAAATATTAACGCGCTAAAACTAAAATCTACTGCAAAGTTCACGTTATCGGGGAATTTTTTTATGCGACAGCGAAAAATTTTTCGATTTTTAATTTTCAGGCTATTTTTTCCAGAAAATCAAACACATGCTTTCAATACACAGAGAACAGATGAATGTAGGTCCTATTGTGCGTCATAAATTACTGAAAACTCGGACTTTCAAGCAGGAAGATTTTACACAACTGATTGTGTTGTGGGTGTCTAATAAATTGATAGGTTTAATGGACTTTATTTTCTTTCTGAAATATTAGAAATCATGATATCATAACAAAGATATTTCCGCATTCTTTAGGATGTACGTTATTCTATTCTATTCGCTAAAAATTCCAAGTTCACGCATCGTGGCTGAATCGAAGACCCCAAGACCTCCTTCAATTTCTCTTCCGGTGTAAATAAATTTTCTCGATATTTTCGGGCTCTAAGCGGAACTATATCAGGAAAAGACCCTGGTCCCTCCCTCGCCTCGCGATTAAGTAACCGATTACCCAGGAAAACTCCTAGGTGAACGGCGACAGCAGAAGAGTAGGCGACCTTCGAGCGGTCCCTGGTGAATAATTTTTTGCCGAGCTCAGTCCCGTGCCTATTTTCATCTTCACGCGCGCCGTAATGGAATCGTATCAATCTAATTGCAATTTTATATGAATGAAAGTCCCAGTGTGAATATTTATGCCAAAATATTCTCAGAACAGCCCAAATATAAACATTCATTCAGAGTTTATATATAAGTTATATGCTAGTGAACGAAAATCAACCCCATTTTTGCCCAATGAGTTTATAAATTAGATTGCATTATGACGTAGAATACCATGTTTGGCCTTAATCTTCATTATGACTAATTTATTTTTATTTTTAATACTTGTTGTTTCATTTATTAAATGATATAGGCATAATAATAGCTCTGATGAGCAGATTTTTATCAGTGAAAGCGAGGAAGTTATCATTTTCTTATTAATTCCGTCTTTTGAGTAAAGAACAGAAAAATTCAGGGGGTAAAGAATTTTTTTCCATGTCTAAGAGCAACACGTGAACCAAAAATGTCTAGGTTTCCTGATCGATATCAATATTTACCCTGTTTAGACAACTTTTTGAAAAAAAGTGGTTCTTATTCTTTGGAGTGTCAAAGTTATGTTATATTTGGTCAGGAAAATATGTATTGGTGTTCAAATATTCATTGAAAGGAATGAGGGCGAAGGCTTCAAACATCTTCATTCTTGAACAGAAATCCCCATTACTAAGGATAAATGAATGGCTATCATATCAATCTTTATCACATCTTTTATCTGATCAGTTCTTATCAATGAACGGAAATGATAAGAATGAAAATCCCTGTTCAATGAAAGACGGGGAAGATTTGAGAATGACCGAGGTATCGCAAGATTTTCCAAGTCCCTGCAAAATACCACCACATTCTGCAGGCTTTCCGATTTTTCGACCAACTGGCGTTTCTTAGGCAAAGTTTTGGCACACATCTGGTCAGACACCAAAACAACGACCGAAATGCGTCAAAACTCGCGAAATCGAAAAATTCTTGATCGAATAGAGATAAACAATAAATTCTAGATGATTCCGACTTTGAAAGCGACCTATGGCCAAGGATAATGTTCTTGGAAAGTTCATGTATTTTGAAAATGAGCATAATGATAAAGAGGAAAAATTGGATCAACTTTCAACAAATTCTAAGAGATGACAGGGTTTGTTGTTGAGATGATGATAAAAATCATGGGTTTTGTATTTTGAAAATTCAGAGTTTAAATTTAGGTGTTCAGATTTCATAACCTCCCGTTCAGCTCTACAAGTGATTAATCATCGTGCATTAAGTAAAAAGTGTAGTTAAAGCATAAACAATCAGCTATCTGATCTGGTACACTTTCTATATTTCTCATTTTCATTCTCGAAAGTGCGAACGCATAACTCAAATCGAAATCTTTTTATTCCGAAAATAACAATAAAATATTATTACATATAACACTCATGGATCAAACATCTCAGTCATATTTACAATAACATTTTCTCAGCTTAAATAATAACCCGTATTATATAAAATTAAATAACTTCTTTAAATTATAACGGATCCCAAAAATACGCCTAAATTCAGGAAGCGATGAATTTTAAAGTCTACTGAAATTTACGATTATGAGAATGGCCTAACATGCGTTTTATTTTTGAAGGAATTGTGAAGAGAAAAAAACCCGATTGAATCACAGAAAGAAGGAAAAAGATTTAAAAAAAAAAAGTTGCTTGGAAACCGAATTTTTCAGTTTGTCTATACAAAAAATTGAATGTTGCACTGATTTAATAGCCAGTTTTATGTATAATTTCCCGTATTGAAGTATCGTACTGCGTTTACAGCCGTAATTTTGGTTAAACACGTAGCTCGCAGACGGGAGTAAATGCCGACTCGTCCTCTTCGAATATCGTTGGCATCGGCTCAATATGCGACAGATGCGAAGATAAGGAGGACCTGAAAATATTTAGAATAGGACGAATGGCTCAGCTTGTTAAATTTTCACTATTCAGAGTTCGCAAATTCAATCCTTAGACGTTTGATCTTTTTGCCAAAATTCACAACAGTGTTTTGAGCCTTCCTAGAGCCAATTTGATAGGGGCTGACATGACAATTGAGTGACGCGTATGCATACTGGATATCGAGAAACGGTTAGGTAAAGCACAGAGCTAAAGGCTTAAATGTCGAAATACGGAGATTTTTGATTCAGAAAGGCGCTCCAAGACCCACATTTTAAATTTCGAAATGCATGACTTTAAAAGGTGTATCTAGAATTGGACTTGTGCGGCCAAAATGGGTCTTGGAAGGCAAGATAATTTGTCAAAGACGTGGTTTTCGGAGTAAATAAAGACTATGATATCATGGATTGTGATATGAAAGTAGTGAAATAGGTCTAAGAAATATCATTTGATCTAGCGATTTTTTTTTGTAGTTTATACCAAAAATTCGACCAATTTTAGCGTATTTGACAAATTGGGTAAACGAACAAGTTCGAATTAGCGATACACTTTGACTATCCTGTGATTTCGATCGTGAATCGTGATATTTGATATTGATGCAATGCAAAAATTTGTCAAATAATCAGTCTTCCCACCAAAAACATTATCATGATTTTTTGATTTTTTCTGCTTACCTTAGACGTTGTTTTTTTCGCTCCTCGTAAATTTGGGTCAGACACGTTTTGGAGGATCGGACTTGATCTGAAATGAGCAAAATGAATAAAATTTTTAAATGCTCAATAATTTTAAACTTTAATTTTTATGGTTAATTGATTTTAATGACCAGTTTATCTAGCAGTAATGCTATTTTGAATTTCTCAGAATCGGAGTAAATTTGAAATCTAGGTGCTAATCAGTTCTGCGCTAACTAGTGGAACCAAGATTGCACTTGTCGGAGCCATTTAGGCTTCAGATTTTTATTACTTTTTCATGTTAATTGATTAGTTAATGACATCAATTAAGGGATAAAAAGCACTTGAACTCTTGTTGAAAAGAATGTCATATACTTTGGTGCAAACATTCAAGATAAATTTTGTTTTGGAATGTGAATATATTTTCGTATAAATCGAGGTATAACATTATTGCATCAGAATCGGCGATTTTAATGGGGAATAAAAAGTGTCCCGAAAACATTTTCAGGGAATAAAAATGGTCTCAGACATCTTTCTTTTCAAAGGCGTTTTTATCACAATATAAAGCCAAATCGTTGTGCTGCACACTAAACAGCTAGAAATCGTAAATTTACAAAAGAGAAATGAGTCATTTCCAAGGATCTGCGCGCATTATTCATTATGTGTATTGTTTCGAAATTTTCGGAAATTGTTTGGTCCAGCAATAACAAAATTGCATTTCAATTGGCCTACCCCTATAGAAAAATGCAATTATTCCCAGATTAAATATCCAAAAATTCGATTTTAGTTGAGTTTTCCCGAAAAATCTTTAGTCTTCCACAAGATTCAATTTTCGTCGTACAGTTTAGTGAATTGAACATTTTTCGAAGTAAAAAGAATCTTTTCCGAAGCGAAATGTTAGCTTTGCGTTTGCAAAGTCGACTTTTGCAGGAAAGGCACTTGCTGGTTTGCATGAATAGTGCGAAAAAGCGAGAAGGAGCGAAGGGAATAGGAAGGTAAGGAAAACTGCAAAATACCCTTCCTACAAGGTATTTGCGAGGCTGAAGCGCGTGAATTTCGTGCTTCTTTTCTTTTTGCTTTCTCTCTTTTCCGTATTTCCGAACATTCCTTCCAAATGACCTCTTGAAGGAAGTTCCGTGAGTTGATTTCATCTTTTTTCATCCGCTTTACGAAAGACGGCGAGAATAAGCAAACACGACAAAACAAAAACAACACATCTCCAAATACAAATAAAAACAAACGTCATTTGTCCTTTCTGCTCTTTGATTTTTATCTTTTTCCCCGAATTCCGGCGCCCAATTGACCGTTTCGACATGGTTCAGCGAAATTCGATAGAAAAGATCACCGATTTTCGTCTATTTTACGAATGAAAGATTTTCTCAATGATATAGTGTACGAACACGATTTTGTGTAGGGTGAAATCATTTTGTGGTAGACAGAAAGAACATGTGATTTATCAAAGACAGAAATCGAATTTTCTCCTGGGCTATATTTTGATATTTGATAGATTGTTACTCGAAAATTCCGAGATACACTTTCGTTATGTTTGTCCTCCTCAAGCACGCGAGCGTAAAATAAATAAAAACTTGCGCGAAAAATTATTAATTTTCCCTTATCATATCAATTTTCGCGACTTGTTTTGATCGCTCCTCGAAAATTACTTCCAACTTTCTTCGCACATCTTTTGTCAGAACTGGGACACACCCTCTCGGCAATAGTTTTTGATCACCAAAATGGTTATTCATCCTTAAAGCAGTAATAGGTAGGTAATAGCCCTGACCCCTAGGGATCTCTCAACGAATTTTCCCCGGTTTTTGGACCTACTGGCTTTGAACTCTATGAATTTTTTCGCGTTACCTAATTTTTGCCGAAATTCACGAGTTTGAATGAGTTTCGTATAGCTGGGTGTTGCAAAATATCCATTCTCACATGTGGGATTAACTCGAGATGAGTTACAAATGGGTTCTTTTTAGTGCTTTGTTGCTATTTTTACTTATCCGTTTTTTTCTGCCATTAGAGCAATTATGCACTTTGGAGCTAATTTTGCAAGGGGAAAATGAAAATAAATGTTGTCATTTTTTGAAAGTGACATGTCAAAGTTTAAAACATGAAATTCGGATGTTAAAATCTGTCGCCGATTTTTTTTTGCAAAATTCAAAGATGATCCAAACTCGTGACCGAGTAATACAATGTTTACCCCTGGTTATTCAAACGTTTTCCCGCACAGTCAAAGATCGCAAATAGTCCTAAATTTTCAGAGAGCCTAAAGATATCAGACACAACTCAGAGAGTAGTAATTTTACAAGAGATCTAAGACAAATGATGGTTACCTAAGGACCTCAACTAAAAGTGCTAAATTTAGAAACCTAAAGGATTAAAATAACTAATGTGTCCACTATTTGGGTCTTAGATATTGCAGCGAGCGCAAAATATGAGTTCCAGAAGGCATTTCAGATTCTAGAATTGTATAGTCTAAGCTAGGTATTTTTCTGCGAAAATACAAGTTAAATGAACATCTGTTTCTAGAAGCATGAATTATTCAAGCGCATTTCGAAATCTTCAATGCGAAATTTCCAGCTTGAATGGTTAACGCATGCACCATTCTCCCAAGATTTGTTTTCTTGTGGTTGCTAAGATATTTAAGAAAATAATTAAGTTTGAAAAATTAAAGATTAGGCTTTGGAGAATTTCGGAATGAATAAATTTCAAAAAAGTAAAGATTAAACTTTATGGAGTTTCAGAATTAATGAGTTATTGTACTTTAGGGTATAATAAAGTTCAACTAATTTATGCTAATGTTTTGAGTATATTTAAGGGTTAGAGCTAATTTTTCGGGGAAATCCAAATTTGGATAGAATCTTGTTATAGTCATTTATGTGGAAATTATGTCATTCGATATTTTCATATGTTTCCCGACAAATTGACTAATCCTATATAGAATATAAATTTAACAAATAAGCCTAAAATTGCCTACTTCCTTTTCCGACGAGCTTCAT
>LIAE01010397.1:124985-147546 GCA_002287525.1 Diploscapter pachys
GATCTGATGGTCCAAAATATGATCGGTGAAATTTAGGCGAATCGTTTTGAAGGCTAAAAATTGAATTTCTAGGTAAAAATATTGAAACATTTTGATCGGAACATTTTTCGAGTTAAACATGTAGTAAAAGATGCTAGAATGGAAACTTGAAGATGAAAATACTGGAATATTTTAAATGAATATGTTTTGAGGAAAAGACTGGCAAAAATACGAACTGAAAAGTGTTATTTGGCCACTCGGGCACGGTTTTAATCGGGAGAGTTTTAGGAGACAATTATGTAAAGGATATTAAACAAATGGTAAATAAGTGGGGAAGAGTGGAACGATGTTCGGAAAAAAATGAGATTAAATTCAATTTTAGGTTTGGAAGATTAGGAAAAAACTTGATCGGGATCAATTAGAAGAAATTTTTCTTATGAAAAATGATAGGAGAAAATGAGTTTTCGATGTGAAAGAGAATGATTTAGATTCGAAAAAAAGTTCAAACTAATCAATTATTTTAGATCGAACATTGATCAGATATGGATCGTTCCAAAAAAAATCTCTGATGAAGATTTCAGTGGAAAGGGTGTTTATTAGAACAAACGCTGGAAAAGCGAAAGAGACGTATATAAAGCGACTTAAACCACGACCCCCTCGAGAGAATTGAAAAAGAGACAGAAAACTATGAAATACCCCTAAAAATGTGAGAGTAGAGAAATTATCAGCAAAATAGCGGGAACTTTCGAGAGAAGAAGAGAAGCATAGCACGTGCTAACAGAACCGATAAAATAGTGATAAAGTTCGCAATTTTATCAGTATCTCCATAGGGTTATATTAATTATGGTTCTACCAGTGTGGTGAAGGGTAGGTCAGAAAACTAGGACGGAATATAACATTTAGGCATTTGAATTTGCAAAGATCGGAATTTTATAATGCCATAATGCCCTTATTGATATTGATACAAATATGATAGGTGCAAAATAATAAATGCGACTTAAACGATTGAACAGGCAACGTACGTATTTGTCTGAAACCACGAGACTTTTTCGGCGCATGTTTTGCAAGTTTTTGAGATCGATTTGAAATCAAATAAAGAGCCAAATTTAGGCAAAACAGCTAGTTAGATGATCGAAAATTGATAGATTTTTAGAAAGCTCAAATTTTAACCGATTTTTAAATAATTAGCTCTGTCCAAATAAAATACCTATTATTGATTTTGAATAATATGTGAATTTTTAAAATGATGAAACTTATACTGTACCTTTGAATTTAAGAATTCACAATTCATTTCATTCAAAATCTAGACATGGACTTTTTGAAACCAACGACAAAAATATGTGCATTCACGAGTTCTATAGACCTATGAGTTGAATTGAAATGTAATATCCGAAAACATCGCATAATACGTAGTCGCGAATATGTTTTGTTAAATATTGTTGATAGATAAATCGATTTCGCAATTTCTGTTCAGCATTTGAACTCTCAGATAAACTTGGAAGTCGGGTCTCTAAATAGAGGGTTGTAATTTGAAAATAATAACGGTTTCATGTTAGTCACTTCCTATCGTGAATCATCAAACTGATCGAATAAAAACCATCCGACATACGCCACTGAAACTCGTAGATAAGACGGTTAGAGTGTCTGTCTTTTATCATTAGAAGTGCAGAGACGCAGGGAACTGATTCAATCAGAAGAAAATCGACTAATAAGCCAGAGGGTGTCGCGTTATCAATGAAATTGACTGCTAACTAACTAATCACTTCTATAATTATACTTATGTGGGATGCAAAATGGTGAATAATAAGTGAACTATAACTTGTATACTATCATACATCATTAATGTATGAAATTTAAACAGACCTGGTAGGCTTTCATTCGAAAAGAAAGTTATGGAGAGGGAGTGCGCACAGAAAGTTCCCTATGGAAAGTTGTTACATGAGGGTGTAAGCAACATGGTCTATGCGGATCATTTTAGTTTAAGGAGGGTGCTCAATGGCTTAAGGTCAAAATAGGTATGCTTTTAAACGTTATTTTGGAAAATAGCGTTTTCCATCGTGGTCTCTAAGTTCAAACGCACTCATATTTTCATGTTTTCGATGCAAAAAGCGAGCCTTATCCTATCCAAATATGAACTAGATTGTTTACATTCAAAAGGGGGATTTTCATTTGAGCTCCGCTTCTGAAAATGAAATTCTTCTATGACCAGTCGCCTACTTTTTGCGTTCGATTTCCTTTAATTTCCTGGTGAAAGTTCATACAAAAAGATGGTCAAAAGTGGGCTATTTTATATAAATCTTTAGTCTGATTTTTGCATGTTAAAAATACTCCCCAATATACGTTGGAGAGCGTCATATATTGACGTTCCGGTAATTTTCTTAGCATCCAAATTCAAATAATGTCAAAAGGTGCTTTACCGAGGCTTTATTGGCTTAAAATAACAACAAAATGGAAAAATCTGGGTCTAATGTTTAAAGATAGGCAAAATAGACCGGCCTAAATAATTCACAAGCAATCTGAGCCTTATTTAGAATTGGTCTTTCCGGTACACTTATACTCGAGCGAGTATTTTTGAAGAGCTACTAAAATCGGAACAAACGGTGTAAAAATAGGATATAATAGGGAAATGGCGTGATTTTTTGTATTATTTATGAATAATAAAATATGAGGTGGAATAGTTTTTATCTGAATTTTTCCGAGGAATATACGAATTCCTTACTTTATAGGACCGAATTTGGGGTTTCTATTGGAAAATCTTTGGGGAAAAATGTGAAAATTAACGACGCCATTGCATGCGCCCTCTCCTTTATGAATCATAAAAGTTTTATTGTTTTATATTTTTGCAACAATTCTTTTAAACCATCAAATGTCGCCTAATTTCATCTCAATCTCTTGACTATCTTAACCACAAATCAGGGGTATCAAGTTGCAAAATTTTGTATGAACATTTTTAGAACGTTTTTCATAGTTATAAAGATAATTTCTATACTAATTTATGGCGTTAAAGAGTAGTCTTTAGCGCCTACAAATACCAAAAGTGGATATAGTTCCGTAAAAAATGCAAACGTAACCACTCTTTAGCTTCAGGACTGGACTAGGATAAATTATTCAGTCAAAAAGCCCCAGAAAAAGGTATTTTCCTGAAGGATAATACCTTTTTCTTGAGAGTACTTTGGGTTGAGTGGGTCTGGAAATATTCTTACTTCTAGAGTCTAAAACTACGTATTTTTTCGGAGAAAACAGTTCAAAATCTTGTGTCTAGCATGAGTTCAACGCGGAAAGTGTAACGATTGGTATCGGAAAATTTTATAATGGCTAGAAGAAATTGACAATGATGAATCAATTTTGAAATATCAAATCATACAAGTTGGACTTTGAAACTTACCTATTATTGAAAACAGAAACGGTAAACACGGCGTTTTTATAATAGGCAGTGATCTCCGAACATTTTATCGCATCAGGAAAGAAATGAAATGATAAGCTAACATTTAAAAGGCCGAGTGAACTTGAAATTTCCCTAAATAAAACGGAAAACGAAGGTCTCAAAATTCAAAAATGAATCTGATAGGGGGCAAAATAGACCGTCTGGGTCAACTATGACCTTAAGATGAAAATTTCCCCTATTGTTGTTTAAAACCAGTGGAAAAAGATCGTTTAGAACGATATAAAATTCAGACTTTTTGACTGTTTGAATAATGGCAAATTAAAATGACAGAGTATGGCTATCTTACATCATAGAGGAAGTAACAGACGCAGAGTGACGCATTGTAATACGGCAATTTGTGAGAAAACTAGAATACAAAGGTAAGCGCAAATGTCGGAAGTGCCATTTTTCTGTTTTTGATTGGTAGCTGTTTTTTCCCGGGGTGCCCTCTCGAACATTCATACTATTTCTTGCCTACTAATTGCTTTAGCTTGAATGAACCAGACCGAAAGACCCTTTCTTTGAACCTCTTAACGCCCAATTATATTTCACCGTCATTCATAACACTTGCGGTCAAGCCTATAAAGCCAAATATTATGAATGTTCATTATTTTGAACCTGAAAAACGGGAATTTAAATTCAAAATAAAACAAAAAAAACTCGCTGGTATTAAATTTTAACGCGCACATTGTGCGCCGAATATAGTCTGGGAATCCTACGACTAAAGAATGCGAATACGCAAGTACGTGAAAGGGAATGTATTCATGCCTATCAAAGCGAATGTGCAAAAAAATCGTGAAGTGCGTATTTCAGCCCGTTTTCTGCCGACGATCTTTAAATGTATTTTACAAATAATTTCGCGCATCCCTGAGTTCGAATTTATAGCCTAAATATTTCACGCGAAATAGAAAAGTCATTCACAGAACATAGACTTTTCATTCATATCTGAAGTGCCGTACCTCCAGACGGCTTTACAGCGGTGAAAACCCTATACTTCAACGTCGGAGGAGAAAGTTTAGAGAAATCTATCGAATTTCATCCTTTTAAATGGGACAGAAATGTATTGCACTTATGACATCTTTTCGGTTTTAATTTTCCATTCCACTTCCGCTAAAAGCGCTAGAGCGATGTTTTAGGTAAAGTTGAAAATTGACTGAAAGGCTATATTATGATTAAAAAAAGTTAGATGACGCTCTCATCGGTTAGAAATAATTTTAAATAAAAATAGAATGATATAATACGAATGGAAATTCAAAATAAAAAGTATCTGAAGGGTTAAAAATGGTTTTGGATAAATAATTTCATATTCATACACGACATAGTTCGTGGGTTGAATTAACTTCGCACGAGAATATTTTAAGATCGGACTCTTGCGTTGGTTTATGAATTTTTTAAGGCATGAAATAGGTGTCAGCAAAATTTTCGATTAAAAGTTTCGGCAAAAACGACAAAGGACTCTAAAAGTTCATTAACGATTTCGCGGAAATTGAATGTTTTAGATCTTTAGTGACTCATAAATTTTACTCGAAGAAACCGTATCATAGCTGAGAATAGGAGATCTAAAATCAAGGTTAGAGATTGTAAGATCAATTTAATTAGTAAGACGTTAAAGATTAACTTTGGAATTTTCTGAACTCTTACGAAATCGATGTCTTTCTAACCAAACTTTCGTCTCACTCGTGGAATTTTCTCGAATTCGATTTTTTCATTGTTTTTATCAGTATCCTTATCTATCTTTTCTTGTCACTATTTCGTCCTATCAAATCGATGTTTTAGTAATTCTCAGAGAATGTAAAAGAACATTCCAAACAAGAGAAACAAGGGTTTTGGCCAGTTTTAACGAACAAAAACCACGTGAAATGTCGGAGAAAACAGATATGTTTGGTGTAATCCTTATCAAATCAAATTGACAGATCACCAAAAACCATTTAAAATAGAGTAAATTTATTTAAATAATGTAAAACAAAATCGTATTTGGTGCCTTTTAAATTACTGGATTAGGAAATAATCTACTATTTTATATAATAATAATAACGCTATCAAAAATTTGTTGCATATTTATAAAGAAATATATTTATTGCACAACTTTGAAAGTTTCAATAGAATGGCTTACTCTTACTACAATAGATTCCCTAAAATATTAAATCTCAATCTCAGAAAAAGTCCGCCCTGAAATTAAAGCCCCAGGCTCCACCCCAGAATAATTATAATACCCACCCCAGTTTTAGAGAATTTACTGTAGGTTATAAGATTTAGAATAGTCTCGAATCGATAATAACCCTATGAATATTGCAAAGTGAGATTTGATATGGTTCAGGCAGTATTGAGATGCTTGGAAAATAGGCTCTTCTTCTTCTTCAAATTTCCTTCCGAATTTATTTTCCGTAGTATCCGTAGAGATTTGAAGGATAATAGAAATAGTACCAAACAGGCTGACCGTTGCCAGTACCAGATCCGGATTGATCAAATTGAGGGTTCTGCAATTATTTTTAAACTTGTTTCAGGGAAATTAATAGAAATCAATAGTTATCAGTGAAGCATTGATTTTATGCATTCGAAGTACGATTAAAAACCAATCCACTAACCGTTCCAGCTTGGTTTCCGTTATATCCCTGATTAGATCCTCCTTGTTGGCCTAAGAGTTTCTCATAAAAATTCAGAAATTAGACTTTTCCGACTTACCCTGATACTGACCCTGGCCTTGGTTGTACTGTCCTGAAAATTCACGGTAATTTTTTTATTTCTAAAATTTTCATAAACTCAAGGAACCAAGAAAACCGAATAAACCAAGGATTTACTTCATGAAGGATCAACCTGAATTGTGGCCCTGACCCTGGCCTTGACCTTGGCCCCCTTGTTGATTATTGTGACCGCCTTGTCCTGAAGTTTGAAACTGATTTTTTGGATGTAGACTTGGGGAAACCTTGTCCACCCTGACCCTGCCCTTGATTGGAACCACCCTGGCCACCATTTTGGTTATTCTGACCATTTTGCCCCTGTCCCTGGCCCTGGCCTGGAATTTTAAATTGAAACTTAATTAGGAGATCTATCGTGGGACGAACGAACAGTGAATTTTATTGTTTGTACAGCAAATTTCTGAAACGTAACTCGAAGTTAGACAACAAAAAAGCACAACTAACAGTCTTTTAGGAAACCTTGTTCGGGAAATTTTTGAGGCATAAAATAAATTAACCTTGTCCCTGTTGACCCTGTCCCTGTCCCTGGCCCTGGCCCTGTTGCCCTCTATTTTGATCTTGTTGATAACCTCCCTGACCACCCGAGTAGTCCTGGGTCGACGACTGACCCATACCTTGGTCATATTGGTAGCCCTGACCCTGCCCATTCTGGCCTGAAGTTAGGATTCTTGTGGATGATTTGAAGGCAAAGTAACTCAGGTATGGACATTCAAGGGTGCTTGATGTGATGAGAGGATCCCGCCCCAGGCTTATAGGAAGGATATATTGTGCCTATAAAGATTTGGATAGAGTGAAAAGTAGGCTGCAAATTATTGGAGTATTTGCGCAAAAATTTCAAAGACCAATCGCTTTCGCTCTCGACATTCTAAGAGCTAGAGATTTGTAATTCAGAAAGAAGCCGTACGCAAAAATCTATAGAAAAATGTATGCTACAAATACTGAGGATTTCATGCTCGGTGCTAGCAGAACTGATATTTCTTCTATGTCTTCGATTACTTATCATTCTCAACTCTACCTTCCGAGCTCTGCGTAGAAGAAGATAGGGTTTGATCGAATGGAGTGTTTTGATTTCGTCCCTCCCCATTTTGCCCATTTCCCATCCCCGAAGAATCTGTGGAGCCTTGGTCTTGGTTGCGACCACCAGGAGTTTGTGTTGAGCTTGAACCCGCCCCGGAACTTGATTGATCATATTGCGGACCATTTTGGGCCTGGTTTTGCTCGGATGGTTGCTGATCATATTGATAATCCTGCCCATTTTGTCTATTCTGTCTATTCTCCGATCCCCGACTCTCCGAACCTTGTTGGTACTGGTCTTGGCCCTGCCCATTTTGACCCTGTTGGCCCATTCCCTGATTCTGGCCCTGTCCTTGTCCCTGGTTCTGATTGTACTGCCCTTGGCCCTGATTGCCACTACCTTGATCGTAGTACTGCTGCTGTTGGCCTGGCTGCTGAAATGGTAGTAAATGGTAACCAAACGGCACCGGAGGGGACCCACCTGGAACTGCTGATTCTGGGCATATCCTTGGTTCTGGTTGTATCCCTGGTTACCACCACCCGGCTGCTGCTGGTACTGAGCGGGCTGAGAGTATTGGACGTTGTTCTGAATTTGGCAAATTTTGGCAAAATGGTAAGAGATGGATCCTACGCCTTGACCAGTGCCAGACGATGAACTACTGCCTGAGGCGGGCGTCATGTAATAGTAGACATAGGGCCAATAATAGCTGTACGGGCCTCCGTAATAGTACTGACTAGAGGCGCATGCTATAGCTGCTAGAAGGCATATCAAAGAGAGTCTGAAAATTCATGTTTCTGGGTATTGTTGGAATTAGGGGTGTACGTAAATAAATGAAATTATGAATTGCGTAAAAGTAAACCTAAACGCAAGTGACCTTATTATTTTGACATAAACGTAAACGAAATTTACGTACATCCCTGATTGGAATACTTAAACATTTTTTTTTCTGTATTAGGTGTGGTATTTTATGAAATAATAAAAATGAACTATCAACTAAGCTATAGAAATCTCGTAAGTTTCAGTATTTTGCTCGAAAATTCGAATATTTTTATTGGATTGAAGTCAAAACTTTGCAGATTATTATTTTAAAAATCAGAAATTTGTTTGGATAATTGAATTTCTAAAAATATTTAGTGTCCCAACGCATGATGCTCCTAATAATTGCAAATTAAAGGGGAAAAACCTACGTCTGCATTCTATGAGGGGTCCTGGCAGTGTGGCACACAGATGAAAGCGAAAGGGCGGCCGACTGTAAATAAATCGGGCGTCAACCTTTTATACTTCAGGAAGGGTTTGAAACGCCAAAAGATGCACAAAATATGAAATAGTCTATATTTCTGAGAGAAATCAAGAAATTTTCGGGTAAGAGTTAGAATTTTTGAGAGAAATAAGCAATTTGTTAGGTAAGGTGAAAAAGACTGCTCAGAAAGTCGACCAGAAAGTTAGCAATTTTAAGAGGGTACGAAAAAATTCTGGAGAAAAATTATTAAATAGTGAGCACTTTTAGGAGGTTATGAGAAATTTTTGAACCAGAGAAAATGAGCAGTCAATTTCGTGAAACTGTTACATAAAGAGGTTTGGACGATAGGCGCAGAGCAAAGCAAACAGACAGAAATGTGCCAAAGTGTTTGGCAGAAATTGGCTTGAAAACGGGAAAATATTAGAGAAATCGAAGATAATTTACGTAAGAAGGTTAGTTTTTACCTGACAGATTTCGAGATATCCAAATATCCAAATGGCCAACAAATAGGTTTCATATCAAAATATCACAAAATCTACTGAAAGGAACCATACTGTAGCTCGGAGCATAGAACCATTGAATTTATTCATGTAAATTTTGATTAAATATGTATCAAAATTATTCATCTTCTAAAGATTTCAAACGAATTTTCGATAGTGGACGACGAAGCCCTGTAGACAATATAAATTGCAACAATTATTTCGATGCTTGTATGCTATTTTTATGGTTATTTATTATGCTTCAAATTTATCTACATATATTAAAAATCATATATCAATAGCCAATAGAGAAGATCGACATACTCTATATAATTTTGTCTAAAAATAGACTTTGACGTTTCAAATGTGTACAATATTTGGTCAGTATGCTGTCTTTTTGCTCTCTTCAAACATAAGTACTATTTCCTCTTTTCTTGCTACTGTCTTGTTACATAGCGGAGCAATCTTGAAGTGTTGCCACAGACATTTTTACCGGGAAATCTCCAAACTCGAAATTTAGATAAGTCAAATAAACCGTAAGTACTTGGAATGGTGTGAATTTCGAAATTTGCCACTTTTTGCAGCTAATTTGAAGAGCTACGATAAACATAAAATATGCTATCACTTTAATTTCATATATAGTTAAAGCTACATTTCTCTCGAAATTTTGGATTACAGTTGTAAGCTAAAAGGAAAATAAAGTTGGCAAAAATTTTGCGGATTAAAATTAAAGTTTCGTTTTTCGTTTTAAAAGTTAGCTAATTCTCTTAGGTCCGAAATTTCTGTTGACTTTTTCATGGGGAGGTTGAAAAAGTGCGTGCTAACTGCACACTGAATGAGCGAGAAATTTCAACTTGGGAATGTGTGTGTGTGTGTATTTTTGGTGCCATTGTTAATGTTTCTTTACGGTTTCCAATCTTGAACCACGCCCGTTTCCGTATGAACCTTGAAATTTTACAAGTGTTTCAATATTTACATTCAATTTATTTCAATTTAACAAAATCATAATTTATGCAAATAACGAAATAAAATCCCTGTCCACCGCTGAGGCGGTGAACAGCAGAGGTTTCGTTTACTTTTAGGAATGCGACTCCTTTGAAAATGAAAAATCTCAATTTTACGTGTACTACTCAATCCTGAGGCCTAAAACGAGCTTCA
Organism: Diploscapter pachys; assembly: GCA_002287525.1. Lineage (NCBI taxonomy): Eukaryota > Metazoa > Nematoda > Chromadorea > Rhabditida > Rhabditidae > Diploscapter > Diploscapter pachys. Next base: position 134,977 of record LIAE01010397.1, read on the forward strand.
GAATCCTTTTCTCCATGGTCGAAAACTCCCTGGTCACTTTTTACTCGAAAAAAGTCGGTTTCCGATGCAGTTTTTTGCTAATAACTGAGATAATCTCCAACAATCGATTTTTTAATCAGTTCAAATACCCAACAAAAGTGCTATGAAAACCTTGTATGAATTTTGCATAATGCTTTGCTCTCTTTGCCTTGTTCGACGAAACCCTCTAAAAACTGACTCAAAAATAGATTTTTTTTCCAAATTTACATCATTTTTTGTTGAAAATGTTCTCCGTCTATATTGTCGGGGATATTTTAAGAATTTTTCAGCGAAAGAAACATTTTTAAAATAATACAAGATAGAAAGTTCTGTTTTCCCAACAAAAAATGACGTCAAACAGCTCAAAACACTGGTAATCCCACTACAGGAGTGATTTTCAAAAAACGGATATCACTATGGGAATCAGCGTGAAAAACTGAGCAAGATATATGGAAATCAGCTCGACTTGCAGGCACCTGTTTATACCCTCTTTGCTTAGACGTTGGTTTTTACTGATATTCACTTTCAATTTTAAATCTTCGAATTTACTTTATAAAATATGAAATTGCCTCATAACCTTCACTGTAAAAGCAAGTCCTGAAATTCATTATCTACTTGGGAGAGCAGTACCATATCGTAGGCCTGCGTTATTTCTTTCATCCTTCATTATGTAATGAAGTAAATATAGTTGATACTACGCATTCTCGCAGCTATTTATTGGCGCGAATGAAAGTCGAAGGGTCATTATGAGTCCTAAATAGGGAAGTTGATAAGACTACTGATAATATGATAAAATGTAAAAGCGAAAGTAAAACGCATGTTCAGACCATGCAAGTTCAGTGCGCATTTTTGCAGGAAAAAAGCGGACTATGGTAGAAAATAGTCTGAAAAATAGGAGAATAAAATGTGTTTTAGCGCTTATTTTTATCATTTATCAAAACCACCCATAATGGCGAACCAACCACGTTTAAAAGTGCATTGCGATTTTGACGGGAGAATCAGGCACTGATGAGATAGTGCTAAGTGAGAAGAGACGAATGAGAAAGACCTTTGGACCTGCAAATAAGAATTAGCGATATGGGTTTTGGACGTATAGTAAAATTGTCTATTCATGGAATGATTATATAAAATTTGATGATAAAATTTAAGATTGGGTTCATTTTTTTTTTAAATCCATAATATGTATACTGCCGAATAAAATTGCAAATGACTTAATAATATTTGAAAATCTCCAAAACATATTTAAAAAGTTACAAGTAAAAACCCTGAAAAGTAAATTAGGCCAAGTATTTTTGCATGGCTCAGGGCCGACTCCCCCCACTATGCCCCTACTCCCCCCACTCTCCAAAAACTCGTTGAACGATAAAACATAGTGGCAGAAAAGTGGTTGCTTTAAAAAGTGGGGGGAGTAGGGGCATAGTGGGGGGAGTCGGCCCTGAGCCTTTTTGCATCACTGACCAGTACCTTATTTTTTCCTCTAAATTCTCAGTTTATGATTTCAGCAAACGCGAAGACCCCACGGGGCTTGGAACGACAATGTGAAGCAAGGACGCGACTCTGCCTGTCTAGCCTTTGACGGAATCTCTAATCGGCACTATTTCTCTTCCTACTCTGTTTCTCTCAAGTTGGACTTCGCCCCGGAGAGGAGGAATTAGCAGAGAGAGAGAGAGCTGAATATTTCTCTATCTTTTCCGAAGAGAGAAATAAAATCTCTCTAAATAAAGCGATGGAGATCAAGGCTTTAGTCACTTCTCTTCAATAGTTCTGATTTGGAACGCAGTTTTAGCCTGATATGGGTTTTATCATTACAGTATCCTTTAACATTTTACAATTAACTTTAAATGTCTATTTCAATTTCACTAACTTAATATTGACGATGCAGTTTAAAACAGGAAATTTTATGTAGCTTATAGAATAGTGAGATTTAAAACTTGCGATATTTGATCAAATGTTTAATATTCTTTTCTAAAGTAAATGTAAGATAATATCTTTGTCTATAAAGCAAATAATCATTTTTAAATTGGAAACATTATCTATCAAAAAATTGCTTTCTTATATGAAAAACCATTGATATAAATAAAATGATCAGTGAAGTAGAACTTGTCCATTTTGCGTATTTTTCCTCCGTTTGTACCCTCGGTTTCTAGTCTACATGAACCCTCTGCTTCCTCATGAAATAGACAAAAGAAGAGTTGGAACTTGCCAACCTTATATCAGGCTTCATTCATCTGTGATTCAAACTCTAAATAAATGAAACCTTATTTTGGAACTTAAAACATAATTTCGTGATCTAATAAATGCTACCTTTTATTAGGTTTCATTTATGCATACTACAAGCCATATATAAAAAATATTTCATCTCGTTTTCCTTAAAATCTGAAATTAGAAGTCTTTTATTTTAGAAAATCTTCAATATTTCCCGATGAAACTCCTGGGTGAAGCCACGTACAATCAAAGAGACTCATGGAGATGGTATCTGTTTCGAGCTGTATTATGGAAGGTTCACATTTTCGGTTATGTTTTTTTTATCCCAAGAATTTTAGAGGTCCTTTGCGGACACCATCTTCCCAGTCTTGATTCATGAATTCGTAGCGCTCATTGGGATCGTCATAGGCTTGAACATCTACAAGATTGGACCGACCTCAAGAGCTAATGTATGGCTTGAAAAGTGGCTGTCAGAAATTTTTGGGTAGGTTTTAAAATTTTTTAGGATTCAATATGGAGTTTCCGCTGATAGGCTGCTTGTCGATGGAATATCTTTTCACAACTCTTTTTAGCAACTCGACTAACCTACAGTACGTATCGGCCTTCCTAACAGCGACCTTCGTCATTTCGATGTCGATTTTGCTTCTACGATTCTCACTAATTCTTCTTTTCTACTATCGAGGCTTCCTCTTCGAAGAGATCGGCAAACCTATTAGTCTACCGACAAAGATATTCCTGGTATAGTTAATTAAATAATTAATTGAGATAATTACCTCAATTAAGATGATCTGCGAGGCAATTAAGTCTCGAGCGAGGTCCTTCTCCTATCAAAAACTCCTGCCCTGGCAACCAGTGCCTAATTTGAGCACTACGATCAAGAAGGTAATTAACTCAGCAGCTAGAGTTAGGGTAATTCAATATTTAATTAGTACCTGGAAACCGTCCGCCCAATTTTGGACGATGAAAAGTACTCCGAGATCGAACTACAGGCCAAAGAATTCGAGCATGGTGCGGGTCAGACCTTGCAGTGGAAACTCTGGATGAAATGGATGATCTCTTCGAATTATGTGAGTTGATTGGGCTATTAGAAGTTGATTACCTAATTATCTATACTCAGGTATCGGATTTGTGGAAGAAGGTAGTGTATCTGAGGGAAAGAGACTCGCTGATCGTCAGCAACGTCGGATGCGGAGATCTGATTTATAGGTAAATTTTAGAAATTATGATGCCTCCCATTTTCAACACCACAATGCTCTCAATGATATCAGAATAATCACAAAAATCGTAACATATAGATAAGTATCTCACGAAATTCGTTTTTCTCCACTGCACATTTATTTTACTAAAATAGTGAATGCCATGGTGATCTTATGAATTTCCGAAGCTTGCTTTATAATATGCTGAATAAATTTCTATTCCAGCCAAGCTACCACCAACCAAGCTGCCCGAGCTGCTTGCGTCACCCTCCTGAAGATGAACTACATCAGGGACGTATTCGTCAAGGACTGTCTCAAGCCAGTGATGATGGGTGCTCCTCTCTGCAACTCTCAACTGGTGGATTTCAATAGAACCTTGAGAGTACCGCAGAAGGATTGTGGTAGGCATCGAGGAATTACGCATACTTGAACATTTTCAAAACCCTAGCCTGATAGTTGGTAGTTGTGACCAAATCAAATAATATTTTATTTTACAAGGAGCGTCATATTATCAAGACGTCTCAAATGTTCAAATTTTACGTTCAGCTAATTTTATCAAAACCAGGAAAAATTTAGATGTCACCATTAAACTACCCCAAACTTACCACATCGCTGTCTATCACAAGGGCTGCTGGTACAAGATCGTCGTTCACAATGGAAAGCGGCTGATCCGACCTGCGGAATTGGAACGAGCTCTTCAGCTGATCATCGACGCTGACAATCGTCCTGATTCCGGAGAACGTCTGCTGAGCTCCCTGACTGCTGGTCCGCGTGAGCTCTGGGCCAAGATCAGGAACGAGAAGTTGGCGGACGGTAGCTTTCCCGACCAAATCGAAATTTCTAGATGGGTTTAGGCCTGAACAAGGAGTCCCTCTGGGCCATCGAATCATCATTGGAGATCGTCTTCCTCGATGACCAAGAGACTGGATACGACCCTAACGATCCTTCCGCTTTCGCGAAAGAAGTAGCCCTGGCGTTGCATGGAGACGGATACCAAATGTGGTGCGACAAGCCCTCGGTGTACATGTTTACGAAGAATGGAAGGGTAAAATAGATTGGAAAAACTCGTCGGAAACTCTGGGAGCAATTTCAGTTTTTGTCCCAAGCGGAGCACTCTGTTGCGGATGCGATGGTGCTGGTCCAGATTAGGGAGTACATCAAGTACCACGAAGCCTACCTGAAGCCATATGATCAGGATGGTCATTGCGTCGGAGAAATTGAATTCTTGCCAAAGCCTGAGAGACTCCATTGGGAACTGGACTCAGAGGTCTATCTCGAGGTCTGAAACGCCACAAAATTCACTTTCAGACCAAAACCGCGATCGATCACGCCTATAGGATCGCAAAATCAGTCGGTGATAATCTGGAGAACACCATTTTGGTTTGGGAGGACTACGGCAAGGACTTCATCAAGAAATCCAGAGTCTCTCCAGACGCGTACTGCCAAATGGCGATTCAGCTGACGTATTTCAAGGTTAAAATCAAACCCAAACTTATGAATTTTAAGCTATTTTAGGACCAAGGAAAATTCGACTTGACATACGAGCCAGCGGTGCTGAGGTTGTACAAGGATGGAAGAACAGAGACTGTCAGATCGTGCAGCACGAAATCATGTGACTTCGTCAGAGCGATGATGGATCAGAAAAGTGATGTAAGTTTTGATGATGAAGCTGAAAGATCGCTAATTTTGAACTAACATTCATTCGCTTCTGTTAAAATTTTGAAACCTACCAATAAACCACTTTCAGGACTCCACCAGACTACAGCTCCTGAAGATCGCCTGTGACGCTCATCAGGACTACTATCGTCGGGCGATGGCCGGTCGCGGAGTGGATCGTCATCTGTTCGCTCTGGCAGTGCTCGCCCACCACTACAAAATTGAGGCACCGTTCTTATCGAACGTCTTCAGCATGAAATACAAGCTATCTACAAGCCAGGCGAGAATTTTGGGCAACCTAGGATAATATTCCAACATTTCAAAAGGGGATAGTGCAAAAAAATGTGAAACTAAAGCTTCTTTACAACCATGTACTAGTTTTTGTGTGTTAGAATGTCTTTCCAGAATGATCGATTTCGACAACGCATTTATTTCAAAGAATGGCTAAATTTAGATTCCCCAACACCAAATGGTCGAGTTCGCTGGCAAGCTGAACAAGGATCGTTCGATGTTCTGGCCAGGAGGCGGATTCTGCTGCCCCGAAGGATCTAATTATGGTAATTAACTTTTTTTTTTTAAATTAGGCAATTGAATGATAATTGTGGTAATTAAGGTATCTGCTACTCGATTGCTCCAACTGGCGACGTCCTGAGCTTCCATATCTCGTCCTGGAAGAACCTTGAACATACGGTATTTAATCTTTCTCGGAAAAATGGGTGAATATTATAATTTCTTTTAGGATGTCAACCGCTTCGCTAAGTATTTCCGAGAAAGTCTGAGGGATATGAAGATCATGGTCGATAATGCAACGAAGAAATAAATGACTCTGAAAATGATTTCGAGATTTCGCCAGAGCTTTCATAATATATTCTTGCTATGTAAATACAATGAGATTGTAAAATATGTTGAAATTCTCAAATAAATTAATTTTTTCTGTGACTTTGACCTTTGAAACGTCTGGAATTGTGCTCAAAAGCGTCTAATATAAATGAATGAAAGGGATGATTCATTTAGAAGAATTTTCAGAGAACATGACGAATCCAAGACATGGGTAAATTGATATTGATTTAAATTAGATAATTCTTTTTAAATAGCACACAAATATTTCTAGCAGCAACGAACCTTTTCATTGTCCAATTTATCGTTTTACTTGAAAGCTAGCTTATTTATTCAGTTTTAGGATTTTTGTATTGTTTAGAACGTGATTTGTCGACGAAATTATTAGACTTTCTGTTATTTAAATTATCATTTTCTTCAAAACATAGAATTTTAGGTATAAAATGGTGCTACCTAAACTAATCAGTTTGTTAGTGATTGCTCAAATCGTTCTCGCGAATCAGACTAATGTGCCGGCGAAACCTATTCACAATCAGAATCACATAGTGCCACTTCAGACGACGACTCCTTTTCCGGGTATGGTATAAAAATCAATAAACAGCAATTATTTTGAAAAAAACAAATCAATAGTTATCGATTTTCAGACCTCGATATGGAAACGATCCTGAAAGCTTTCGGCGCCAGTGACTGCCTCAGGACCTGTATCCAACCATTCATCGACGAAATGCGCGATTTCTGGCAGATGACAAACGTATTCGGCTCGTTCGACGCAGTTTGCGAGTAAAAATGATTATTATTATTATACCGAAATAAACCATGTTATTAATATAGTATATATTGAAGGGAAGTAAGAATGTATTGAAACCGATTTCAATGATTTTTAGTTTTTTTAATCAACTCCGGATAGTCTTCACACTATTGATATTATGCAATTCATATAAAAATGCCATTATTTACTAAAGCCAAAAGGAAATATTTTCAAGTATAGATAAATTTAAGACAGCATCAAAAAGCCCTCCAGTGCATCAAGGACGGGTTCTTCTGCGACGACAAGGGCACGTTCGCCAAGGTGAGCAGCCCCATCAGGGAGGCCTGCGAGAAACGACTCCTCTTCGACAAAATGAAGCCCTGTCTCAGCCACGTCGCTAGTCAAATAATGCAGGGTAACTATGCCAATTGAATATTTAACTGATCTGATCTAATTATCTGACTTAATTACCCCAATTAAGACTGCGACTCTCGCTGCGGTATGAGAGACTCCCTGGTGAAATTCGCCACAAACGACCAAATCAAATTCGCAGCTCAAATTGGAGGAAACCTCCTGATTTCTATCGATCACGTTGGAGATATGTGCGGGTAATTATCTCGCAATTAACCCTTAATTAGGGTTTAACTATCCTAATTAACTATTTAGAGCGCTTCAATGCATTCTCCCTTGTATCGTGGATCAATTCAATAAAAACTGCGCTTTATCTGGCTTCTTCACTTTGGTATTCAAATGGATTAAAGTTATTTAAAAGAGGGTATTTTTCAGGACCTGGTCTTAAAACCAATAAGCATGGCTGCAGAAATGGCTGAAGATACGCCTGATTCGCTAAGGTTCGAATTCAACTTTAAACTTTTTAAATAGCTATTTAGGGATCTTCTTGCTATGAAACTCGACAAAAGGTGCCATTTCATGCTAAGCTCTGAGCAGGTCAATAAAATTCGAAACGGCGACTTCACTGCATTTAACTACGTTTACCATAAGAGTAATTAACGCTGCGTTAATTTCTATGTTAATAAATGTGCTAGTTAATCAATAAATATTTAATCGATATGTCAAATAGTCATGCGTTTGATAAGGCAGTGGCTATTGTATTGATATAGGGGTCATTCAAACAATATTATTTCTATTTTATATAATCATGAGAAAATCGTCTATATTTGGGCTTCTAAGTTTTATCTTATTGATTGGATTTTTAAATGGGGTTCATATCGCTCACAGAAGGAGACGTGATCACAGGACGAGATTGGAACATCACCGACAACATTTCAAGAATAACAGGGTGACTTTGAAAGCCGTGCCCGTGGTATTGTGGCATGGAATGGGTAGGTTGGATTAAGGTTATGAATAATTTTATTTTTCAATTCTCTGGATGTTGAATCGCTGTTATATAATTATTATTGACGCAATTTTAGCCGATTTTCATTGAAATACGCCAATTTGATACAAAAAAGAATAAACTTTTCATATATGAGTTTATCTACAATAATTTTTATAGTCTGATAAACGGGACGAGCGATTAAATAATAAATACATTCATTCGAGATAAATTTTCCTGAAATATAAGCAATTTTAGGTGATTGTTGCTGTAATCCTCTATCCATGGGGCACATCAAGAAGTTGATCGAAGAAAACGTCGAGGGAGTCTATGTGAAGAGTTTGATGCTAGGGGAGAACATCGCTTCGGTGGGTTAAACTATTGGTTTTCCAGGAAAAAGATAAAAATCCAGGACGTTGAGAGGGGATTTTTCGCGAATATGAACGATCTAGTTGATAAAGCTTGCGAGATGGTCAGGAATGATAGCCTTCTAGCAGGTGGCTATAATGCTATTGGGTTTTCTCAAGGCGGCCAATTTGTGTGAGTCGTTTTTTTAAACTTATTTCCTTCCTAATATTTTATTTCTTTACGATTTCTTTAGACGAGCACTAGCTCAGCGTTGTCCCGATCCCCCAGTGAAAAATCTAATTTCGGGTATGGCGTATTTGAACTCCGTTCAACAACTAAAAATTAGCAATGAAGCATATTTTCAGTCGGCGGTCAACAGCAAGGCGTTTTCGGACTGCCTCATTGTATCGGCGATAATTACTTTTGCAACGCCGTCCGACGCCTACTCGACCTGGGAGCGTATTTATCATACGTCCAGAAAAAGCGAGTTTTTTAAATTTTTTATTTTTACTTATTTTGAAGCAGAAATTTAAAATTTTCAGCGTGGTTCAAGCCCAGTATTGGCACGATCCGAATAACGAAAAAGATTACCAGAAGAAATCGATTTTCCTGGCTGATGTCAACAATGAAGTGGTGAGTTTTCACTCATTTGTAAAAATCTATACAGAGTATTTCAAGTAAATCCAGAAAGTTTGTCACAAGAACTTTTTTCTTATTTTCCATCCGATTTTGATCGGGATTTTGTATGATAAAGGAAAACGTAAGGGGTTTTGTTAGCTGCAAGAATCATCTCGATTTTAATTGATTTAATTACCCTGATTATTTTCTTAGAGGTGTCAAACCAACAGTCTTCTCTTTCTCTCCTCTTTTCGCCCGCTGAGGTGTTGTGCTTCTTTGAACTCTCTCATTCACCGACACTTTTGGGAGAGAGAGAGAAAAAGTGTTAATTTTTTAACTAAATTGTTTAAATTAATTAGGATCATTAAGTGATGATTAAAATAGAGATAATTCTTGCAGCTAACAAAATTCTCTATGTTTTCCTTTATCATACAAAAAATCCCGATCAAAATTGGATAGAAAATAAGAAAAAAGTTTTTTTTTTGTGACAATGATGTCGAATTTACTTGAAACACTTGGTATTTATCGATTTTATTCAGAATATTAATGAGACCTATCGCAAAAGCATAGTTAAGCTGAAAAACCTCGTCCTGATCAAGTTTCTGAGGGACTCGATGGTCGTGCCGAGGGAGTCATCGGTAGGAGCCCAATTTTCAAATTTGTTTTCTCTGAGGAACCCGGACTTTCAGTGGTTCGGATACTACAAAGCAAACGACTTGGGAACGATTGAGAACTTCAACGAAACAAGGCTTTATAAAGAGGTATGATTTTCAAAAATACGGAGATTTTTGATGAGGTTCGATTTTAGGATAGGATAGGCCTGAAGACACTGGTCGAGTCAGGAAGGGTTCATTTTCTCTCTATCGATGGGGATCACCTCGAAATGCCCCAGGAATTTTTCATCAAAGAAATTGTCAACAAGTTTTTGAAATAGCGTACTTTTGATTAAATAAATTATTCGGGTTGAATATATTACTACATCTATGGTCCAACATTTGTGCAAAGATTCATTCGGATCCGAACAGTACAAAGGGCTGAGCGAGAATGACATCAAATATTTAAAAAAAAAAAAAGTATATACATAATTTTGGTCAGTACTATATTATTAAATCCAATAATAACACATGTATAAGCACTCGTCTTCTATTTTTGGTCATAAGTTATATTATTTCACTGTAGAAATAATTGACCTTGATCTGTGAATAAAGTAATATGATTTGATAATTTGCAATTTTTATCAATTGAAAATTCAGAGAATGCCCACATTTCGTTATCATTACATCATATATCTGAGAGTGATTAAATATGAAATTTCAAGACTTTTCAGCTTAAACAATTCCTTATCAGCCTTTTGAGCGTTCACTATAAAACTCATTTGAACAAACCGACCTACTCCTATTTTCAAATTTACAAATTGCAACATGCTTTTTAAATTGTTGCTATTGCTATGTTTTGTTACTGTATCGCTACAAATTGTGCATCAATTTCCTTTAAAGTAGGTTTATTTAATTTAAGACTATTAATTTCGTGTGGCTTTAGGTATAAAATTCCTGAACGACTTAGGAGGCTATCATTAGGATTAGAAAAGGCTCCACTGAGTCCAAAGACTAATGAATTAGCTCAAGCTGGATCACCGATCATCGATTTCGATGATATGGCGTATATGCGTATCTTTAATAGTTATTTTAATTTTTTCAGTAATAACTTTAGTCCCAATCACTATGGGAACGCCGGCACAAACGTTCAATTTGTTCATTGATAGTGGAAGTTCGAATTTATGGGTGAGTTTTCGATTATGTTTCAAGGTATTTTATCTGAAATGGAAAATTTTCTGAAGTTCTTATTGTTTTTTTTTGTATATTTTTGACAGCATTTATGAAATAAAATGACCGTGTTTAGGTCCCAGACGTGAGCTGTACAGGTGGCCAAGATAGCACTTGTGCTAGTTATTGCAAACAAGCCTCCTACGATCTGTGTATATCCTTCTGTCAGCCAAAGTGCTGTCACAATGAAACTATCAAGAACTTCGATGATACGAATGCGTGCACGACCAAGCACTTGTTCTACTCGAACAGCTCGAGTACTTATCAAGCTGTGTCAGGAAGCACGTTTGACGTGACCTACAAGACCGGTGAAGTCAAGGGGTTCTATGGAAAGGATACTTTTTGTGTGAGCATTATATTATGACAATGCAACAAATCAATCGAGAAATACAAAACCACCACTCAAGGAATAGGTCAAAACATACGAAAACAACACAACATTTTAAGCTATCGCTAATAGGGATTTCCACAAATACGGAAACTCGTACTTGTACCTTATCTTGCACATCCTTAACCTGTAACAATCATCATCCATTTTAGATCGGCGGAACGACCCTCTGCGCAACCTCCCAACAGTTCGTTCAAGCCACCTTCATCGGCGCAGACTTCGCGAAGCAACCGGAAGACGGGATGATCGGTCTGGCATGGCCTATTTTGGGTAATTATAGATTTAGCTACCCTAATTACCAGAGCTCATTATCTTCAGCGGCAAACCAAGTCACGCCTCCGCTGTTCAATCTGATGAACCAGGGCAAGCTTGATCAAGTGTCTAAAATTGAGTTTTTTTTATGAGAAGAATGGAATTTTAGCCCTACTTCTCGATCTTCATGGTTCACAACGGGTTCGCGTCGACGGATCAGGGTGGAACTTTCACAGCTGGTAATTTTCTCAGAATTTTACAATATTAACAAAAGCGTTTCATTTCAGGAGGAATTGATTCAACGAACTGCAAGTCCGATATAAATTGGATTCCACTTACTTCACAGACCTATTGGCAATTCAAACTCAGCGGGTAAGGAGAAACAGAGCAATCTGAAAGCCGCATGACCGTATTTCATCGTGGCACGTGAAACAACAAAATATTTTGAAGAAGGACTCCTTGCCTTACTGTTTTTACAATATTTTATCCGTGCCCCATAACACGATGTCAAGCACTTTCAAAATGGCCGAGATACTGTTCATCTCCCGAAAATTTGCAGTGTCGCCTCAGGGTCGTACAACAGTGCACCTGCAAACGGGTATCAAGTCATGAGCACGACAGCGGCATCCTTCAACGGCGGCCCAAAAGCTGTGTTAGATAAATTAGCGCATATGTAATGAAATGGGGTGATTTTGAGATAATTATGGTAATTTAGTGTCGGAGCAACCTATGTACCGACAACAGGGGCGTACTTGATTGGGTGTTCGAGTAACGGGCCGGATATCGTCTTCACGATTAACGGCGTAGATTATCATATGCCAGCGTCAAGTTACATTATTTCGGTAAGTTGGATAAAATTGTCCATGTAGTACGAAGAAAACGAAACAAAGAAGAAGCCAATAAATAAGTAGCAGGTTTCTGATCAAATCAAGGATATTTTTTACAACATAATTCACCCAAATTTTCGCGAGGTTTGCATTTCAACGATCTTTCTGGTGACGTTTCATGGGATTACGTAGACACTACAGATCGAGCAATCTCGACGAATATCCTACTTCTAAATTTCTGAACCATATCGAATTTTTCGCAATTCAGATGGGCGGTGGTCCATGTATGTGGGCGTTCTTCCCGATGACCGCCGGAGG
>LIAE01010398.1:0-29952 GCA_002287525.1 Diploscapter pachys
TATATATATATATATATATTTCATTAGTATTTCTGTTTAAATTATAAATCAATAAATAAAACCTGCTCGCTTCCAATCAGACCGAAAAGCAAACTCGTAGCGGCTCCGATCAAGGAAAAGAAAGCCAAGTATCGCAACATTTTCTGGAAATCATAAAATTAAAAAGGGAAGAAAAAATAACAACAAAATCCATCGATATCATAATCGATAAAGACAACAGGTGGTGAGATAAATTAGGTCAGAGATATGACTATTCTCAACATTTAGAAATGTGAATTTTCACATGAAAAATACTAAAATTGACAGTAAAAATTAATAGTACGAGAGTGAAAGTCGGTGGAAAAACTAAATTGATGTCGATTTTGATAAAATCGAATAGGATAGTTGGCAGATGGAGTGAAAATGAATTCAACTAGTCCGAAAATGAGTTGATTTCTCGTATATTTCAATTGGAAGCGATAAGAAAATATGATATGCGTGCGTTTGACGAATAAACTGGTTCTCCTTGATGATACTCTTCCACCTCTGCATTTCCCACTCTTCGCATCGGCTGAATCTTCACTTTTTCGATAACGTTTCACTTGGGATGTTTTGATGAAACACCTCTGCGTCTATGGCAGGTGATGGATTATTTATAATTGCCACAGAATTGTCATTGTCAACCTCTGGAAATGTCATAGAGTAGCAAATAGAAAATTAGCGATGGGTTCAGATTATATCAGCAATGAGTACAAATGATAGTGGTACATGAAAGTTATAATTGTCACGAACTTGTCATTGCCAACTTTGTAAATCTCATTTACTTTTTACCATTGTCATTGCTGTTTCCTGAAAATGGTGGCATTTACAAATAGTGACGATGACAACTGCAATGATAGGGTTAGATGATGAAACATAGAAAAAGGCGTAACTTCTATTTTTTTCTGATTATCATCAATGTTTTTCTTTCCCCATTTGATGAATTGATGAATTCATCATCGATTTCTTTACTTCCGAATCAAAACTTTCTCGTCAGGTTAAAATCAACTCGGCATCCAATCAAAGTCAAAACAATGAATCACCGTGATGACGTTACGAAATGCATTCATCAAACGACAAAGTAGAAAGAAAGAAAAAAGTTTATTGCCTTAAAAATTGAAAACTTAACAAAAACTTAGAAGAGGAGATAAAAACTGTCGATTAGTTCAAACAGTCCAAAGATTGACCGGAGAAGGCGCCGGCGAGATTGAGCTCCTGAAAAATGACTTTTAGGCTGAAAATGAAATGGTATGCTATCCTGAATCTCATCACATAATCTATGCTTAAATAGTATAGTGAATATCTTATGATGGCAATTTGTAAAAGTAGACATTTTTAACGAAATTGTATATGCAAGAGATATGTTTGTCATTTCTATACCGTCAAAGATGAGCTACTTTTACAAGCTGTTTTATGTTACGGTAATTCAAATTCGATTTTTTATTTTAAAAAAGCCTACTCCAATATCGAAGGTCTGTTTGGCAGTGGTGCCTTCAGCGGCGTAGTTCTTGGGGATTTTAATCGAGATCTTCTTGTAGCAGGGTCCGTTGTATCCGCCTGAAAAATGTCATTTCTATTCATTCGCAATTTAAGGATTAGTCGTCATAAAATTAAAATTTATTGATTAGTAAATAGTTGAGAACTCACATTTGTGGTAGATGTTCACTTTGGGGTCAATTGTGGTGACCTAAAATTTCCCTTTCTGAATTCTTTTTGATTTTATCCATTTGTTTGAGAAGCTGTTCTAATCGATTAAGTTTAACATTTGATTCGATGTGTTAATGTTATAAATGTATGTATTCTGGTTTATTGATGATGGAGGATCGTTTCTATTGGTTGAAAAATAATTGTAAATTTCTGAGAGGATTCGATTTACAAATCATATTTGATACCTCCTTCTTGTGCCCGTCCATTTCGAATCGGCCCTCGCCGTCGGAGAATTTTTCGCTCAGTAGTTTGTCGAGGACTAAAATCCTTCATTTAAATAAAACCAGACTTCTCTAAACTTGGCCCGCAAACCAACACCTGCAGAAAAATAGTGCGTCGTGTTGAGAGAGGAAAAGTGCATATCGTCTTCTCTCTCTCTCTCTCAAAACGATGTGCTGCTATTTGTTCTGCGGTCGAGTTTTGAGAAGTCTGAATAAAACTATAAAATGAAATAAAACCCACCAATTTCTCTTTCATAGAGCTTGACCTTGACGTTGTTAGCCGGCTCTCCATTGCAGAGCAGTTTGCCTCTGACCGAAACTGCCTGCTCAGTGCCAAGGAATGGGATCGAACTGGCCAAAGGTATCAGAGCAAAAGCTACAACAAGGAGCTGCATGGTTGGGTAGTCTAAAGGTGAAATCCTTGACTATATATTTTTGGCGGTAAATCGGAAAAGTACCCCAATAAACCCAATGAAAAGAAACACCAGTTCAAATAGTTTTATCATTATGGCATGGAGCTAGTGGGGGGAATTGAGGTCCTATTATAATTGGGTTTTGGGGTTTTTTTCTGAGTTACCATTTTAGGCAGAAAATGACGGATCTTTGGTGAAACATAAAACAAGCGTAATTTCTGAGTAGATGAATCAACAAAAATGTCTCCAAGCAACTAGGGAACCATTGAAATTCAAAATTCGACCACGAAAATAAGCAAACTCGAATTTTTTAAGGATGATTCATTTCATTATTTGTAAAAAAAATAGTCGATCGAAAGATCGCTAAAAAGTATTCTATTTTGACTTTTACTAAACGCGGCAATTATTTTTCGTTATAAAACTAGTTTAATGCAGGAGATGTCATTAAGTGTTTGAACTCTTTGCACTATAAACAGAATATCCATGATTTTAAAAGTTGTATAGCTTAAGGCCATCAGAATCTAAAATAAAACCAATAAAATAGGATTTTTAGGAAAAATATTTCGTATGACTTAGAATCCAAATTTGTTAGTGTTTAGAAAAATTAAGTCAATACAAATTTTAAGTAAAGTTCAGATAGAATTGATGAATGAAAAAGTCGAGAATTGCCATGAGTGAGCGTAAATGTGTGGGTAGGTCTCGGTGATTGAAGTTGAAAAAGGTAAAAGTAATAAAAAACGAAGGCGAATAACCTTGAAACTTTGAAACCGCGATAACAACAAACGCCCAGAGGTCGATCGACAAAAAATTGACAAAGCAAAACAAAGATTTCATTCAATTATCGATATTACATTCACCGTAATAATTTAGTAAAAAAGCTACAGCTTTACGCCTATTGCATCATCCAATAGGTCCCTGAGCATATAATAACAGTTTTAACTCTATATTATTTATAATTATGCCGCCAGGGCTTAAAATATTTGACACTGACATTCCAGTGTCAGTGTCATAAAAGTGTCAAAAAGTTTAAGCCCTTTATGTTACAGACTGTTAAATATTATTTAAGTTCGAACAAGATCATTCTATGATAACCCAAGAACTTATTGAATGATCCAGGTAGATTGAGAAAGACTAAGATAAATCAAGTGTGGGAGTTTCTTCGAGATTCTGACAACGGTTCAACGACGTCAGGGAAGCGGAAGTACGATTCTGACATCGGCGAGAAACAATCAGATGCGTAACTTGTTTCGGAAGATTGTCTAAAAATCAATATCTTTATTCCCAGACTGGGACAAAAATGCTCCCACCTCGATATCGATTGTTTCCTTCCACTAGGTCCCCCCGCTTGATCGGCCTTGATCAAGTTCGTCATCAGCATTTGTTTTTGTTGTTTTTCATCGGTCAGAACAATTTCAGGCATGAGACCTTGGAAGGACTTGGCGCGAGTCGGGGCCTAAAATTTATTATTTCTTTTTTTTTTCTTCAATTTTCTGACCTTTGTGATGAAAGTCGGCCTAATATGGGCGCAGGCTGGCACTGACGATATTGAAGGTTCTCTTCTATCTGAATTAAAAGAATGGGAGAAATTTAAATTGCGGGCTCGAATCTATTTTTCGAGAAAGTAAAACATTTTCAACCTTTGAATGCCATATTTTCATTTAAATTGAGTAAAACTCTAAACAAATTCAATTTTTACAGAATAACAAACTCGTGTCAAAATTCCCTCTTACTATTCTTGCAGCTAACGCTAGCCGACCGATTTATTTTCCTATTTAAATTCATGAATCCTCTCCGTCGGATTTCTATTAGCCAATCTTGAGCTCGGCGTTTAGCATCTCTGAAATCTCGTAATCGTCGTTAATAACGCTGGGCAAATATTTTAAACCTCAAACGCTTCCGATAACGCTCATTTTCTTCGATTTCTACCCTCATTTGCATCGATGATAGCATTATTATAACCTAAAATGAATAATAAAAAAGCAATAAAAGCTGGAAAAATTCTGACTTAATTAATTTTAAGCTAATATTTTACCTGATCATCCGTAGATTCATTAGGCTTAATAGACCTGAACATCAATAGAGTAATTATCGTAGCAAATAAGCCTAATATTGATATGGTGTATAAATCAGCTTCATACAAGTGGGCCTAAAATTTATCTAAAAATACGAGACGTTTTTATCTTTTTACCTGGGAACGTTTATGTTCATTAATAAGCTCATTATTAACAGATTTGAGTACCCGTATTAAATGCTCTATACAAATAGAATCAGTGATACCGCTTTCTAATAGATAATTTGTTTCATTAATGAACTTTGAAGACTTCGAAGTTGAGGGATTGGTAAAGTTATCGAGCATAAATTCTGAAATAAAAATAAATATTCTACATAGTCTAAATAAATTTGAAAAATACTAAAATAAAGTAGAATTTATTTAAAAGAAAAAAACTAATAAAATGAAGTTCATTTGTCCATTTTCCGAGTAAATCTATATCATTTTGCATCATGACAGACGTATATTCGCATCAAGTGTAGGGAATAATTTTACGCAAGCACGGATAGACACTACATAAATCCGAGGTAAAAATACATATGGCTTATCTTATAAATAAAGGATAGACCAGGTTTTATCAACTCGTAAGAGCCTTATCATGAGGACAAAAGTGATATTGTTAGATCACTTACATAAAAAAGCGAAAAATTGCAAATTTGAAGTTTGAAGTTTGTACGATAACAAAAATAAGGTCTTTAAAAATCACGAGAAAAAAAATTAGCTCTGAGTTATTATCGACTATTAAAGCGCTGCTAGTGCTACGAGAAAATCTGGGTAGTTAATGAGATAGAATGAATTTTGTCGAGAGAACGCCGGCATAGCGAAGAAATAGAATTTTTCTTCTCATGTATTTAGTACTTTGTAGTTACCATAGAAATGCGAACAAAATGATAGATAAAGACTGGAAAATAACAAATCTGGTAGAAAAACACGGTCCTCAATATGATAAAAATTTATTAATTACTCTTTTTAGTTGATAGATAAAATTCTCATAAAATCTTTGCACAACATAGATAATGGTCAGTCGTCGCCGAAGGCAGACAAGTGTACCCGAGAGGGCAGCTAAATTTATATTTACAATTTTTTTTTTCAATATTTAAGACTTCATACTCAAACGACAAGAGTCCTATGCAGAACTTAATTTCATCTGAGGTTTCACTTCTCGAGGGTTTATATGAAAATGGACATCTTGGTTCCTCTGGGGGTGGGGTCATCGTTACCTCAATCAGGGGCAGAGGTGTAGGGCGGTTTACTATTAATTTTGAGAATTCGACAAAGTTCGCATAATTTATATTTGACAACCTGGAGAAGTAGTTGCAATAGTTGCGCATCGTTGCGTACGAAATAGTATGGGGAAGAGAATCTTTTCCCTAACGAATCCTATACTATTTCGCATGCAACGAGACGCTACGATGCAACTACTTTCCCAAATCTCAAATTGTCTTTATATATTTACCAATAAATCCGGACTTGGTGATACGGTTTCTGCCGCGATTTTTAGTTCTGGCCCTTGTCGATGGTTCTGGGGTTTCGTATTCTTGAGAGTCCAAATCCAGGGGGCAACAGTATAGTTTGAAATGGTTCGTTTCCTGGCAGGTATAGCCAGCCTAAAATTTGCAAATATCGATTTTCCTAAGAACAATGCTAGCCCTAGGACACGGTGCTCCAATTTCCGGACACGGCAAGTAATCGTTATCGATTTTCATCGGCTCCTCACCGTTTTCGCAATATTCCCTGATTCTACACGTTATTTTTGAAGTATAGGGCAATTCTTACTTTTTCCTCCTCGCAACAATTTTCTTCTTAGAAATTATCGATTTTCTTGGAGAAATGGTGGGCCTGACGTGATGATTGCAGCAGAGGTAGCCCTCCTAAAAATCTTAAAAAATAAACAAAAAATGCTTGCTTACATTTCCAACGCTCTCTTCACATTCATAACCCAGCGGGCAATTTGGAGCCATTATTGAGCATCTTTCGCCATTACTGAATTTTTGACTCCATTATTATTATTATTTTTTTTTTAATTCCTGCCTAATTCCTCCTTTCGGACATTTTAGTTGTTCAATATCCCTAGGACAGCACCATCTCTGCCCATCTATCGTTTCACAGGTCTCATCGAGTCGACAACCACATAAAATCGACAGTTTTAGAAACAAATTAATAAATGACGATTTTCAGGCCTCACCCGCGCAAACCGCCCGGGCCCTCTGTCCATTGGAGCACATTGCGTACGAGCAACAAACTCGGTAGCCGTTTTCAGTCAGGGAACATTCAAAGCTGAGAAAAGCAGGTAAATTTAGAGATTTTTCGCCAACAAACCCCGGACTGCATTGTTTTTTCGAACAGTCTCTGGCAAGGATGCCGTCCATCTCAACCATGCTGCCCTTCCCGCAGATGTCTTCGAACGACTGGCAACACACCTCGACGTCAGAGTTACGAAAGGGTACGCAGACGCTATTTTGAGGTAATTAATTATTTCTAAGACCCATACAATTTTTCCTAATACTGTAATGAACGTCTAAAGAATAAAATTAGTCAACTTACCCTTTATGGCAATCCTTGCACAGAAGAATCTTGTTTGAGTCATGACTGATTACGGGATGACTAACTGAAATCATCGTTTTCTATCATAGAGTTTTCCGATTCTTTACCTGGGCAAATTCCAGTCTCAACATACCCCCCATATCTTCCCCGCTCCAAGGATCTCACCCCTGAGCCTTTCCGCGAAAACGACGAAAATTTGCTAGTCATGTCACGAGACGTACAGCACATTGTCATTTGGTATCTAAATTTGCTCTGTAAAAGATATTAGGATAAAACTATCCTTACCGAACACTTTCCGTGCATTTAGCCTCTCTCGGGCAATTCTGTTTGACTTTTGGTATGCATGAATAATTCGTTGGGTATCTTAATAATTAAATGTAGATAACATTTTAGCAAGCTAAGAAATGCCTGAAAACTTGGTCATAGCACTGCGGAGGTCTAACGCAACAGATGCCATCGATACATTTACCTCCTTCTGAGATGAAGAAAAGCTATATTTTGTAAGATCGAATATTTTAGATACCTATACAGGAAGTCGATTTATTACACGTTCTAACAACTCTCTGATTGGAGTGAGGAACATAACCCTCAGGGCACAAGTCTAAAAAGTAAATTGAAAATACAAATTATATGAAAGTAATCCTACTCTTCAAATATTCGTACATCGGTGTGACTTGGCATATGGTGATTGAAATTAAGTGGAAGATTAGTATAAGGCTCAACATAACAATATAATAAACTAAATTCTCAGAGTTTCAATAAGAATCACGTATGAACTAATGCATGGAATATGATGTATTCCCATTGAATTTAAACTTGTATTCGAATGCTCCACTTTCGATTTAAGCAAATATTAATAGCATTCCGATTTTCCAAATCGTGCTTGGGCAAAATAAACATCATAATAAATATTTTTATTTTTAAATTCCAACAATTTATAAAAAAAAAAAAAAAAATAATACCCAAACAATATGACTCGTCGGAGGCTGTGATTGGCAAGGCAAGAAGATTCGATTTTGTTTGAAAGAGAAGAAAAAAAGCAATATTAGGCAGGTATAAAACTGAATGCACACAATTTGTAATAAAATATCAAAAATAAATGAAATCATTCAATTTGCACAATTTTATGGGTGAAGCCTATCTTTTCCGCTCTAAACTCTTTTTAAAAGGCGAGAAAGAATAGACTCCACCCATTAAACCATGCAGTATTGCAAGGTTCCATTTATATTCGAAGTTCTGATCGCATATTTTCTAGGTACCTACGCAGGTTTACAATTCATCATCCTTGGATTTCTTATCAGACTTCTTGTCCTCTTTTTTCTTGTCATCTTTCTTTGGCGGCTTGACGGGCTTAACCGACTTCAACTTCTCACCCTTCTTCATTTCTGGGACCTGGAATTTAATTTAAAGGAAAAATTGAAAAAAAGAATATTTGTACCTCAACCCCGAAGTGCTTCAGGACATCTTTCATCGTATTCAAGATATCTGCCGGGGAGGAATAATAATATCCGTAATTCTTATATTCGGCCTTCTTATTCTTGAATTCCGAAAGAAGATCGCCGTTTCTGTCTAAATTTAAAAATTGAATTTTAAGAAAATCTGATTTTTAAAGAGCTTATTCCTTTTAGGAGAATTTGTTAATTATTGTCAGCCTAGAAATTACAAGGCAACATTGACAATGAAATAGCATTGAGAATTAAATTAAGAGAGACATGTTTTCTCCTTTTTTCTACACTATTTCATGGGTTGCCGTTATGCAGTTGTGTGTTGTAGTTTTCAGTTAATTATTCATTTGTTGACAATTCTTTCTATGATGTAAATAAGGTGTCTTACCGAGGAAGAGAAGTCTAGGAATATATTTCCCATCAGGTTTATATTCATCCTCGAAGGGCTCTTCGTCGTCTTCAGTATTGACCATGATGAAGTGTTGGGAAAGGGTCTTGAAGGCCTTTCTCGCGTTCGACTGTTGGAATGTCTTTTTCAGGGCTGCAAGAGTTCAATTAAAAGTTTTCGTTTTTAAATTGACAAATAATATTTAAAGCCTAGCATTATATATCAATATTTTGTATATTTTTTATTGGATTTTCGGCTAGGAATGCACCCCATTAATGAATGAGTAGTTATTTCTTGAAATTTTTGCCTATTTTTGGGGAAGGTATTTGTATTCCTGAAATTTGCATAGCCGATTGCCTTCTAGTCATTTTATTGTCGGTTTTGAAACTTCATCCAGTCGAATTGTGTATATGCTTGGTCGCTTTATATCTCGGTCAAAAGGGCTGAAGGAAAGAAAGTGAAAGTTGGACTGCCGCTGCGGATTCTAAATGTTGGATGCGCAAGTGGAGAGGAATAAAATCGATATTCGGGAATTTTCCTTCGGTAATCCACGTCTTTTACATAAACTGAGACCATTAAATGGAAATTGGCAAAGAACCAAATTAATGATTAGTGGAACAAGACATACTCCACACTTTTTGCAATACCATCCTCAAGTATCAATTATTGTTTTTACAAGTGCATATGTCATAAGACCTATTAATTCGTATATAAAATGTATATCGTAATTTAGATTAAACTATCAAATATATGAAAATTAAATGATTCTCCACAAAAGAGTCACCCTACCTTTGCAAGCATGGCACCAGGTCTTGTGAATGAGCAGGAAAATTGGCTTGTTCTCATCGAGGGCTTTTTCGATCGCGTCGTCCCACTGCACCCAGTCGATGTCGTTGCCGAATCCGTGCGCCAACGGGTTTTCGTAGATCTCTTTCAAGTCATCCAGTTGCTTTGAGCTAACCCAACCAATCACCAGAGGGAGGAGAATGAGTAGCCTCATTTCTGAAAAAAATCGATTTAAAACTATCATAATCTTCTTAAACTCAAAGAAAACGATGATATAATAAAAATAATATATGTAAAATAATATAATAAATAATTTGATATATTATGATACGATATATAATCAGCAGTCTTGAATTAAAAACACATATATAAAAATAATATATACAAAATAGTAATGCAATAACTAATTTATTATATAAAGGTGCGATATAATGGGTATACATTACTGCATCTAAGGAAATAATAATTTAATGCTAATAGTAAAAATCTAGAAAAAGCCGAGTTTTCGGAAGATTCTAGAAGATTCAGCACAAGCAGAAAAGGAAGGAAGGAGAAGGTAGAAACAAGTTGTGTCGAGGACGGAGACGACGATTCTACCCACAGGGCGAAGAAGCGATAGAGAAAGCCGATCGGGGAGAGACGAAAGAAAAAAGTTAATGAAAGATGCGCGAAGAAATTGCGATTAAAGAAATCAGAAAATTGAGAAGTAGCATGGGAATTGAAGAGAATAAGAAGGAAAAGAGTCGACGTGTCACAGTTACACAGACACTCGCATGGAAGGCTGCAGATTCCAAACGACAAATTTGAGATGGAGGGAAATTTGAATCTTCAAATATTTGTTATATCTTAATCATTGTTTATTTCATATGTATATTATATCATGGATATTTTATTTTTATTAAGAATAGTATGATTTGTATTTTTGTGACGGCGTTATACTAAATCTCTAGGTTAAAATAATCGATCATTTCCTCAATTTCTTCAAAACTCTAAAAATAGATCTAGAACTTATTTGACATCGAATGCATGCCGCATAGTGGAATTTTTATCGCATCCGGAACTAGAGCCGCTGTTTTTGACCAGCCGAAAAACTCTAGCGCGGTTGAGGCTGATCTGATATCTACCGGGACTTTTCCTGAACATTCTCAATTATCTCGAATTTGCCCCCTAAAATTTCATACCATCAATATCCTTGAAGTGATATTCCCTGCTCAGATCTGAAGTCAGTAAAATTTTGCCGTTCTTTTTATTTACCTAAAATTTGCATAATCTTAAGAGATAGCGATTTTTCGAACCTTTCTATCACAAGCCAATCCAACCACGGCTTTACCTACGAATTCTGGCGATTCCGCTTTGGAGAATGCTTTTTCGATGACTTCCTAAAATGTCGAAAACTCATTCGTTATTTTAAAAAAATGAAAATTGTCTCACCCTTGGAATATTCGAAGTCGCCTCGATTTTTCCTTCGTCCTTCAGAATTTCCCCGATTTCAGTCTTGACAATTCCAGGCCAGAGAGAGACCATAGTAACTCCGGTGTCTTTCAGCTCTATCGCCATATCTGCCGCCATCCGATCTATCTAAATTTGAAAATTAGAGCAAAAATATGTATATTAAAAATGGGAATTTAAAAAGTTTATGTTGTTGTGAATGACCGGTAGTTTTAAATGAAATAAATGAGGAACAAATTCGAATTTGCAAGTGTGCGTTGCGTATTTGCAAATAGACGTCTAATTCATTCCTTGAATATGACGCAAGAGCGTAAAGTCTGATGCAAACAACGGTCTAGTTGCCGCACAACAAAGTCCAGTATGATTTACTTAGTCTCAAATAGTCGATCATTGACAATACTACATTTTAGATATCAGCCTGTTATGTAGCTTCAGAATGCATCTTTTTTTAGAATATCAAATTCTCACCCCTGCCTTGCCGACACCATAAGCCACATTGAAGGTGTACTGCAGGCCTCCGATCGAAGATACCTGGACTATCAGGCCTTGTCTGAAATATTCTTCCTTCGAAAATTATTAACGAAGAATATATATATATTCCAACTTTTTTTTGGCCATCATTCTCGCGGCATGCACCGAACAAATGTAATTGTTTCTCAGACCGACATTATTGACTTTGTCCCAAAACAGAGGGTCGAGTTCGTAGAATTTCTTCCCGTCAGTGTTGTTTATGTCCTGAAAAGTATGTTTAAGCTAAAAATAAAGAAAAACATCCTACCGCAGTAGCCGAAAACGCGGAATTAACAAGAACGTCCAGCTGACCTCCGTTTTCATCGTCGATTTGTTTGAACAACTCCTCCACGTCTTCAGGGTTGGAATGGTCACAGTGAACGGGAATTACAGTGCCACCACGTTCTCGGCATTCTGAAGCAATGGATTTATGGCAGAAAATATTGATAATAAGATAGATGAAATGAATATAATTGGATTATCTGGAAACCGCACTACATACGACATCTCAACGCATGCGAAATAGTGCATGGTTTGAGTAAGGGTATTGGGTGGTAGGCATTCTTTTCCCCATGCTAATTCGCATGTCTTGGGTCTTGAATATCGTGTGGTTTCCAAGTGCTATACAGTTGTTAAAACAAATGACCTTCGGCAGCCTTTTCCAGAGCTGGCAATGCGGTATTGTAAGTTTTGGAGCCATTTTCCTCCGGTTTTCTTCCAGTTATGTAAACCTTCGCCCCAGCTTCGCATAATTGGAGTGCAATGCCTCTTCCTGAATATCTAATTCGAAATTTTGCAAATAAACTTAACAATACCAATTCCCCTAGAAGCTCCAGTAACCAAAGCTACTTTATCTTGGAGGGGCTTGTTTTTCGAGGGTTTAGACATCTGAAAGAAAATAATTATAGTTTATATATGCGCCGCAATTGTGCAGGCTACTTAGGGTGTGTTAGGTTTAAGCTGTACTTGGGTTACGATAAGTGGGACTGCACGAAATAGGAAAGATTTATTCCCTTGAGTAGAATACAATAAGAGGTAAAAGCGAATTAAACGATATGAACGAGGAATGTAGAATAAGAAGTGAAGTCACAAGTAAAGGCGCCGTCTTATATATGGCTCTGCTCTCTAACAATTCCATCTTGGCATCTGCATTTCTGGAAGAACTCTCAGCCTTTCCAGAATAGGTTTGAGGTGACGAAACTCCTCTCTCCAAGGTATTGTGAAATATTGTAAGCAACTGACATTGCATAAGAGGACTGTCAAAAGTCGTTGATGGCAGTAATAGTACAAAAGTTTAAGATGCTGATAGTTTGCCAATAGATAAATAATGAAATCGAAATTTCGTGTGTTGACTGAGGATTGATAATTCATTGATTGATCTTTATGCCCCAGGCCATAGTCTAGCGCACGAATTATCAATCTACAATGCATGAAAAAGGCCATTACAAGGTACAAAACTACAATTCTCATCATTGCAAGGACAGGCAGAAGAGTTGATGACAGTGAGTAGAACGCGCCCCGTTCTAGTTGGTTTGAAAGAACGGATCAGAAGTTAAAATGGTGTGAGTTTTACTTGCTCTAAATTACCACTCGTCTTTGGAGGTATGATTTCATTTAACGCATATACGCTTAGAAAATCTTGTACCTGCTAGAAACATTCTCTACAACTAAATGCTAGTGACTTTCCTTTCTCTCGCTTTGCGAAAACGAAGGGAAAGGCAAGATCACTAACACTTACATTTGGCATAGAGCATTTTTGAGATGGTAAGATTTTCGGTGTATATGCAATAAAACCTCGTTAATTTTATATTTCTAACTTTTAATATTGTAAATGACCGATTACTTGAGATAAAATAAAAGGGACTAAAATTGGTACATGAAAATTAGGGCGTTATTTGCAGCAAGTCGACTTTATGCTATTGCATCGTATTCAGGAAATTAGTTTAACGACTATATGTAAATACGCAATGCACACTTTCTATATTCGAATTTGTTCATTACGTATTTCATTTCAGGCTATTGGTCATTCACAATATTTATAATGTCATATTTCTGCATTTTTCGATCAATTCCCCCGCATAGGCGTATCTGTGAAACGCTGCGATATAAGTAGAACGGATTAGGGGCGTTGAAAGGTAAAGAAAATGAGAATGAGAAGCGTGGACGAAAACAGCTGGCAATGCAAAATGAAAGACAAATACTCGCGCTTCATTAACTTCGCCTTATATTTTCTCATTTGAGTCCATGCATATATCTTGATTTTTATTGCGAGATTCTTAACTTAATGTACACTTATCTATCAAAGTTCAATTTGTCATTTAATATTTGCAATTCTCTTAGAAATTGGAAAAAAAAAATCTTCATTCAAGCGAGAAAACGTGCAAAAATGTTCAGATTTTCATGGAATTAATATTTTCAAAATTGTAGCTAAGATTTAGAGGGATTGAAACACGTTTTTATGACTTTTAATATATTGAATTTCCTGAATTTCACCTAGGCAACGATAAGAGTTACGTCTTGTATTTAAATTAAGAGCAAAACATTCGAAACTTCTTCGAACTCTATTGAACTCAATCGTCGTATTTTCAAGTTAAGTTGATTACAATGCATTTGCTATATAAAATTGAATTCGCTTCTATCTTTTATCATATAAAATGAGCAGAGACGCAAAGTTCTGAGCAAAAACATGACAAAATCATTCAGAAGCTATGATGATATTTACCTTTGTGCAGAGGCGAAATAATCGATTTTGTGTACCTCTGTTTCTCTCTGTTCTCTCAGGTTTTATCTATTGTTGCGATAATTCTTCCAAAACTTTGCACTTCCCCGCAATGTGTAATTGACATTATTTATACTTTGTACTTTGAGGTATATAGTTCTTTATTTCATTTAGGAATAAATAAATTTATAAGATATGGTGATTATTTTGGTCATATTTTTACATCCCGAAATGTTGATGATTTAAAATGCTGCATCCATACAATATTGCAAGGAGCTACGTTGTAGCCTTTTAGTTAAGTATCGATCTTAGACCAATCATATAACGATTCCAACGTTTCTTATGTGATAAGATCTAATTTTATTCGAGTTTCTATATATTTAAAGTTTCAGTTCGATGGCGCCTCCTTGCGCAGTATGTGGGTCACCGACCGCAAATACTTTACACTTTGGAGCAAGATCTTGCAAAGTATGAGAATTCATAAAATTGTTCTCAGTTAGGACATGATTCGCATATGATAGTTTCAGCCTTAACTAATTGCATTTCTAACCTTAGATATCTCACCCCTGATCACTATAGATATCCCAATCATGTCAGTTAATAAATGTTTTCACTCGCACTTTGGTCTGCCTTCTCCAACCTCTGCACACATCAACATCCTCCACATCTTTATGGAACTCAGCATCTCAACTCTTTCTAGACTAAAACAAGAGCTTTAATAATTACATCTCAAGGTAGTAATTTTTCTACCATTCTTTATATCAAAATGCGAGTCAGCCCCTAAATTTAGCATGTTTTAATTAATTGATATGATTGATCTTGCTTCAGGCATGTGCCGCCTTTTATCGCCGAACCGTCTCCATGAATATGCACTACAAGTGCTCTGGTAGTGGCGCTGGATGCAAAATTCATTATGGTATCAATTGGGGTCCTTTAAATTATTTATATTCGACTTAAATTCTCTAGAACTCCGCATGATCTGCCGAAAATGCCGTTTTGAGAAATGCGTTCTCGCTGGGATGCGGCGAGAACTCGTCCAGTCGAAACACGCCGACAAACACACGCACAAATCGAATGCTCAATCTGACCTCCTACCTCAAGGCCCACCAATTAAAAGGGAACGACGCGATACGTAATTTTCTCATAATCTTCCAAAATATGCAATTCATATATTCAGGCCTGAGACTATCATTCACAAAACTGAAGTCATCAGATTGCCAACCATAAAAGAAGTCACTTCCTCGTCATTTTCTTCGACCTCAGGCATTCTGAAACCACTAGACTTGACGCCTTCGATGTACCAAGGCTGTAATCAAATTACTGTGATTCAAAACGGTCCACTCTATGTGAATTCGTACAATAGTGGATTTCGGTCTGCCGGTATTATGCTCAAACGTTTTTCTCCTAGATTTTGCTTACTTTAAGAAATCACGACGGGCGATTCCAACGCGACGACTGACTTTAACACGATAACCATCGATCCGTGCACGTCGGTGACGCCTGATAGCTTGATCAACGAGAGTGCGAATATTCGAAGTAAGTTTTTGTAAAACTAGCTCAAAGAGGAGCATCTTTCAAATTCATGAGCTTATTTGGAGGCTTCTTGCATTTCACACCCACTTTTTTTCTTTTTACTTACCTCTCTCCTCAAAAATAAGTGTGGGTGTAGACTACAAAAAGGCCCTATTTGAAAATCTCATACTTCAAGGTATGCGAAATGAAGTGAAGAATTGTAAATGAAAGATTCTTTTCCCACACTATTTCGCATGATTTAAAGGACTGAGTTTTCCAATTTGCCGTTAATCATACTTTCTTCCACGTCTTTCCTCCCCAAATTTTATGACTTTCTTCTCTTTGATCTTAAAATTCTTAGACTTTGAATATATTTCTAAAGCAAAAGTCGAATTTTCAGCGATGGACGTCTACAACGAAGAAGTGTCCGACGTTTTGTCGCACTATGTTCGGATGGAGGCTTCCCTGAACGACCGGAGGAAAATCATGTTCACCGACGTGTCGATTGGACAAGTTTTCCATAAGCTTAATGAATGCGTGCGTCAAATCATCAATCTATTATTGATTGGGAGAGAACGTCGATATCCAAAAATTGCGCTATTCGTCTCTCGTTTTCCTTCTATGCGACTTATTATTTCGCTCTCCAAATTCAACTTCTAATCGCTGCTGCATGAATATCGACTTTCTCTCCAATCGACGATAGCAAAAAATTCCCGATTTTCAGCCCTATGAAAGACGTCATCTTCGACCATTTAATTTCCGGACTTTTCACGGCTTCGATCGGCATGACTTTCTAATGCTCTATGACTTCACCAACACCATACCAGAATTCCATAATTTTACATCGTCGGAAAAGGTTTCATAGTTTTCTCATTATATTATTTTCACTCACACGAAGAATAAACTGATGCTAAATCCAAGGCAACAGCAATACAACGGCACAATTTTTAAAATCAAATTACACTACTCTTCTACAGGAAATTGTGCCGTTATATTGTAGAAAGAACGTGCCGTTCATAATGCCGTCCTGACATCAAATTGTCACTGTCTAAATTCAAATATAAAAAAGTTCAGATGATACTTTCTATTGTTCCTGAAATGATAGATTAAATAGGTGGACGGGGAGCGTATCCGCGAGGATTAGAGAAAAAGCAGGAGGGGTAGAGACGCAGAGACATAATAGCTAATCTCGCGGGCACCCCTTCCCTCCTCTCTCTGTCATCTATCATTTGAGGAACAACAGGGAGAAAGAGATATAGAGATAGTACAATAAAAATGATATTTTGCAGAATCTAATGTTCCGAATGGCAGTGGCAGTTGATTGTATGATAAATTCCGCATATTATACATACCGATTAGGTTGAATTAAATGGAAGAACTAATTAAAATAATTGCTCTTAGGCCTCTCCGAGAAATTGCTAGTTCTATGGAACGCTGAATATATTTGCATGTCGCCGTTGCCTCTGTCTGGTGAGGAACCTGAAGCCGAGCAAATTTTCACCAACAAGGATGATTTCACGAAATACAAGTAATTTTTTTTTCAAATCTCATGAAGCTGATGACGGATAATTTGAAAAATGTCGTTTTTTACTAAATTATATTTTCAGATCCCTAATGCCCACCAAACTTCGGCAGTGGTTGCATATGGCGGTTCCTTTCAGTGAATTGCATGTCACTTTCGAAGAGTTTGCTCTCCTGAAGGCCATGACGATTTGGCAAATAAGTATGGAATACGACATGAAAATTTATAATCATAAAAGCTCATGATAAAACAATATCATTAGAAAAAATCTCTACATGATCTTAAATATCTATTACTGTATCTAATATATTTAAAGATGCTGCATTATTTCTGGCGATTGTTATACTGTGAAATGAGGAAGTAGATATTTTTGTGTATACATTTTGCATCTCTCCCCTCCTAGGCTCAACCCCTTCGAAATAGCATGTGCTCTAAGAGACGAAAAAATAACAAAGGAAAGGGAGAAGGGAATACGCGAGAGAAAAAAAGCTAGTTGCAAAGAGCGTGCAGTATCTACCTTCTCATAAGCCATCATATTCCGTGTATTCTCCATTCTTACCGAGATGAACCTTTCCATAGGCACTCTACGTCTATAACCTGCGAGACTGAAGGAAAAGAGGAGAGAGTAGAGTGCAAAAACGAGCAGACACGAAGTTAAGACTCGCGGGTACCCTTCTCCCCTTTCTCTGCAAGGGCTCATCTCGGAGACAATGGAGAGTAAATATGGAGTTTAGGCTACTACAAACTGTCCGAAAACGGTCGTCAGATTTGTGACAGACAGAGGCAGTTGATCACCCTGGCAATGCACCGTCTGTGCGTCGAAAGGGGCGAAGATCCCGCTGTTAGAGTCGGCCAACTCCTTCTGTCGATGTCGTATATTATCGTAAGAATTAGAATATTTTAAAAGTACAAAAATATTGCAAAAATTTCTTCTGAGAGAAATTACTTAAATGTATATAATTAGATGATTCAAGCATCAATTCTCATGTTATATTCGCAGATAAAATCAAATTAAAGATTTTTGTATTTTTTTATTTTATAATTCATTTAAATATTTTAATTAAGATATTTAGGAACAAGTTAACCATCTAACATCGTCATTCCTCATGCTTACTGTATTCGATATCGTGAATTACGATCCAGTGACCAAAGAAATACTCAATTTTAGATATGATGAAGTGTAATGTAATTGTGTATCATCATCATGTAAAATATTTTCATTCGCCACTATAATATACGGGTTTATATCTGAAAATTCCTTACTTCGAATCTTATGAACTTATGCTATAAATTTGCATATCGGTTATTAAATGTAAAAAATGATCGATTTCAATAAATGTGTCGTCAACGACTGCCATTTCATAACGTATTAGTGGCAATTACTATATGACGAGATCTATAGTTAGAGATAGGGGGGAGAAGGAGTTGAGAAAGCCTAAAAATAGGAAGCGAGTATGCTTCAGGCTGACTAGGCATGCTCTAATTGAATGAACCATTCAATGAAACGGCTCTATACCAAAAATCAGCGCAAAATTCACGTAGTCACTCGTGCTCATGACGATTTTGTGAATTAAAAACGTGCTCATTTTTGATGACTGTCTTGGGTAAAATTTTCCGACAGAACTCTTGAATCAGTCCAGTATTTTGATAAGAAATAAATTATTTATAATGAAATTTTTCTACAAATATATAGTATCTGTATCATATCACTTGAGAACTTTTCAGCGGAGAAACGAGAAAGGAGAGAAATAGAGCACACATGATGCAAAAAGAGAAGCTCTCCTCACGGAATTCCGTTGCGTCTCTGGACATGCTGATTATTTCAATCGTGATCGAATTCAAAATTCAAATGAAATTTATTGATTCAAATGCGGATAAACAAATAAAATTAGATTTTTTTTTTTTTAAATTAGCATCCATAATTTAAGATATGACGAAAAAAAATTTATGTTGCCCCGAACTAACACACATCTCCGAGATTACGAATGTACAACTTCTCTTTGCAACACATTTTGAAATCAGGCTTTGATGGATTTCTTTCACGGCAGGTTTTGTGTAACTTCTCGGTTATAAAGTTGACCATTGTAGCATATTTTAAAGTCTGGATCGAACAATTCCGTCCCACAGCACTCCTTATTCAGTCCTCGATGGTGCGCAACTCCGTTGCAACATATTTTAAAGTCTGGATCGAACAACTCTGTCCCACAGCACTCCTTATTCAGTCCTCGATATTGCGCAACTCCATTGCAACATATTTTAAAGTCTGGATCGAACAATTCCGTCCCACAGCATTCCTTATTCAGTCCTCGATGTTGCACAACTCCATTGCAGCATATTTTAAAGTCTGGATCGAACAATTCCGTCCCACAGCATTCCTCATTCAGTCCTCGATGTTGCACAACTCCATTGCAACATATTTTAAAGCTTGGATTGAAAGCTTCTGTGCCACAACACTGATTATTTATTCCCTTATTTTGTAGCACTCCATTGCAGCAGATCCTGAAGCTTGAGTTGTGGGGCTCACATGTCTTCTTGTGGGCAGTTCCTAAAACATTCCATAAACATGTATCGGTTACCAAAGCCTATTACAAATTTGAAATGTCTTTATGATTCTAACGCGTAGTGAGTTGGGTGTTTTTCCTCTTCTTCTCTAATAATGTCTTACCCTTAAATTGTAAATTGGTCAACCCAAATTTATAATCCTGGTTTATGATTCGTTCAAAAATATCGTTTCCGAACAAAGGGGCCAGATTTATCAGTTAGCAAGTTCAATAATAATTTTTTTTAAAGAAAATACCTCTCTTTCCCATGGCTCCATATATTGTAACCAACAAAATAAGTAGTGATAGTTTCATATTGAATAAGCTAGAAATTCCTCGCTTCGTGTCTGTTCGCTCGTCGTTCTAGTGCCAGCCTTCGTCTGGATGTTAGAATTTCGACTATTTATTGAGGCAAAGAGGTGGAAGAAAAAAGGAAAGAAGAGCATTTTCTTGTATCAAGGATAGATTCAACCTGATAATATCGAAAATTCGTAACTTTTCTAAGAAATAAAAAAAGCGAAGGTCGCAATTCGCGAAGCGTCTATTAAATTACTAAGATTTGTATTATTTGTCGATTATCAAGCAGTATTAATTAGTCATTAATAGTTTCGAAGATCAATATGAAG
The DNA here is from genome assembly GCA_002287525.1 of Diploscapter pachys. NCBI lineage: Eukaryota > Metazoa > Nematoda > Chromadorea > Rhabditida > Rhabditidae > Diploscapter > Diploscapter pachys. The sequence continues at coordinate 20,451 of LIAE01010398.1, forward strand.
ATAAAATTGGAATTGAGAATGACGAATTTAATGAAAATGCTCATTAAAATATCTAAATTTATATTTGTTAGTTTTAAAAATTTAGTAGAACATCTTTCTGATGACAGATTCTCTCAAAAATAATGCAATGCAACATAGTCAAATCACTCGTCTATTTTTTAACCACATTTAAACCCTAAATCAGATTGTATTGAAGAGAATTTTCTTGAAATTTTTCATAAACTATTTTATGAAATAGAAGTGTTGGCTCGCCTCTTATCTTCGTCAGACTTAACTGACTAAATAAAATTACTAGTGTCCACAAAGTTATAATTGAAGGGCTCCTAGAAAAAGACACCAGGACACCGGACACCAGTTAGAAAAAGACACCACTTTTTTTCTTTTCGTCTCTTGCTTCCTCATACTATTTCTTAGAAAAGGTGGTGTCTTTTTCTATGAGCCCCTTTTACTAGTTATTTTGTGATAGAAAATGTATCGTTTTTCAGCCCGACACCGTTGTAAAAAATCACTTTTTGTTAAAACAACGCAATACAAAGCTATTTGGCACTTGTTTCATGGCTTCTTGCGCTCAAGTTGCAGAATGGGCGTGGCCTATCATTTTGGGAATAATAAAAACCCATAGGAACTTCAGGATGTTCCAGAAACAAGCAAAGAAATTCAAACAAACGTCCTTACAAAGCTGTTCCCCTTTTGAAAGAGCCTTTGCTCTATTGCGTACAAAGGCAGGGTACACTTCTCGCTTGATGAAAACTCGCTCACAAAAAGGGGTTTTCGAATATCATCTTCAAAAGTTCATATTTTTGGTTACACTGATCCGTTTCTCATGCGGTTTTTGCTATAAGCTACTCTAGAATGAAAGAATTCTAGAAAAATACTTCCACAACTTTGTTTTCACAATGGAAATTTCGTTTGCGTCCTCTAGACAAAGGCAAATTTTTGTTCAGCCCTGGTCAGAAACTATTTTTATTAAATTTTTTTCTTCATGAATGTCTTAGTTGCATCGTATTGGAATATTTAGCGTAGAAAATTTCCGAATAAGGCAATAATGACTTTATTCATTTGTTTGCATTTATAGAGTACCCGGATATATAACAATTTCAAGTGAAGTAAATGATGCATGATATGATCATGGCTGGTAAAAGACGCATTGATATCTCAGAGGGACTGAGGAAATTCAGTTCTATACATTCTGGGACTATCTTATACACTAGAGCGATTGAAATCAGGACTGGACGGAGATGAATATTTTGGTAACCCGAAAACGAAGACGGAATTCCGTCCAGCCCTGATTGAAATATACAGAAGAGATGATGATGCTCAAACATCTTTGGGCTTCTTTGAAGCTGAATGGTTCGGATCTAGTTCAGCCTTTATGATGGAGTGAACCGACTCTTCACTGCTACTTCTCTCTAGCGCTTCTTCATCGACTTTCATCAGCATGGAATTAGTCGTATTGAACGATGGCGACTTCGGCGGTTGTGGGGAGGAGTTTGCAAAGGCTGAAATTTAAGCAACATTCAGTTTTTCAACCCTGACTTTTATGGTAACAGCAAATCTTGAAACTGCATGAGATACACGCCATGAATTAGCATTTCGATATCATATAGTTATGCAGCTTCAAATGTGTGTGTTCTAATTTGGGCATACCATTCGAGTGCTCGAATCTTTGGGGAGTAGCTAGGCTGGAGAAAAATCGACCTCCAGCAGACAACGCTGAAGGCGGAGGGGAAGGAGGTGGAAACTCATTAACGGCTGCGTTAGCTGATTGAGATGATGAAGGTCTGAAAATTAGGTATATTAACAATTTTTAGTTCATAAAATCCTTAAGCAGCTTGTATTCAGCAATATATCGGTTTTCATCCAAATGTGGTTCTGGCTCTCATTTTTAGCTTCTCATTCACTCTCTCAATTTCAGGCGTTTTATCATTCCTCCTTTCCCTGGGACATCTAGCTTTAGATGGCGAGCGGTGTACAATGACTGTAGCGCAATGATAGTACTTTGAGTATGAGCAAATCAATCAGCGACGGTTTCGACTTTATCCATTAAAAGTTCTTGACATAGTTTGTTTCAAAAGCTTGGAGAAAGCTTCTAAAAGTGAGAGAGTAGAAAGAAACAAGGAAAATGAGGACCAGGACCAGATTTGAATGAAAAACAGTAAGTTTTCAGACAGTAGTATAGTTTTTGAAGATTTCTATACTGGCTTACCGTTTCAGATTCAAAGCGCTACTGATTTTGCGCTTCATGGTGGCGGTAGGTCGATAGCGTAGAGATTGACCGACTAAAATCGAATCTTCAAGATTATATATCTAAGTAAACATGTGTATCTTCACGACATTAAGCCAAATCGTATCGAAGAATTTATCTCCTTGATCATTTTTATCGTGTCGTTAAAATTCAAGTTGTTATTTTAGTGAAATACGTACAATCAATCGACTTCCTGGGATCGATCTTGACCATCGAAATCTTCTCATCAGGCTCAGCTAACGTCACAGTAGCGGCAGAACCAATCAACGTCCGCTCCGCGCCACCATTCTTTTGGCTCTCTTCAGAATAGACTGGATTGTAGAATGCATCAGAGAAGATATCCTTTTTCAGTGTTGGAATGTATCCTTGGGTTCGATCCACAATTGCCATGCCGGTCTTAAAGTTTATCGATTCAGATGGCTTCTTTAACTTAATTAATTAATGGACAATTATTGATATTGTTTATTGGTAGAGAACGTCGATATCCAAAAATTACGCTATTCACCTCGTTTCTCTTCTACGCGACACACTATTTCGTCATATTGCAACAATTTCAGAAGACCGTAGCTGCACTACTTTGAATAATTGTTTTTTTCTGGCTACTTACCGAAATGTTTTTATCGATCAGGAAGTTGAGTTCTAGGTCGTCATCGTCCTCACCTAGAGGATTCAGTAGAGCTTCGGCAACCTTCATCCAGGAAACGATAAATATAAACTCCATGATGCTCATGATAGGAACATAAAGATTAATCTGAATGGTAGTTACTTCTTGAGATAAATTTATGAGAAAATAGTTTACCGATTTATACTTGATAGCTGTATCAGGATCATATCCAATTAGAAACTGTCGTGAAACCATACAGATCAAAAAGTAAACTCTAACGGTTAAGAAGACCACCTAAAATCTATTTTCTATTATCAGTGCGCAAAAAGAGATGGTTATTCGATTATAGAGGGGAACAAGCCGACTTTGGCAACCCTACAACGAAATAGTACATTCAATTAAGAGTGTTAGAGAAATTCCTCTGCATGCACCAGCTCCCAATAATCTTTTTTCCGCGCCACTACTGTTGTTGCCGAAATCTGGGAGGTCGAAAATGAGGGGGAAGGAATACATTTTAGGTCAATCTTTCTCTTTTTCGCGTGCTATTTTTCGATTTTCTAATCACTAAAAATAACTGTGCACCACTTTGCGCGCCTCCCAGATTTCGGCATCAACAATAGTATTGAGAAGAGTTATATGATTTCCGACCTGAGGATACAGTATGGGTAGTGGAATGGCATCATAGTTAACGAGTAATTGAAGGTTTGAACGGAATAATCGTATCTCCTAGAATTTTGAATTATTCATACCGAAGGAGGTGTATTGGGTTAGAGATTTGCACGAAGGAAAATTATTTCTTTCCAAATTATAAGAAAAGATAATATCTTGGTACAAATCACCCCCAACTTAAATGGAATTTTTACATTTATGCATGCGTTTAATGACGGTGGTGCAACTAAATTGCCGGCCTTATGCATTTTATGGCATAGAGCGACAGCCCAATTGATCGGAGCCCAATATTTATTGTAAACGATGTCGATATCGTCGATAACCTTGACTTCATCTTCGAATATGAAGCCTGAAATTCAATCATCAGAATACGAATATTAGCAAGGATGATCTCACGGCCCAGGTAAGTCATAGATATGATTTCGGGCATATGAAATATCCATAAATATCGATGAAATAGAGAAGATCATAATGTTTACCTGCCTTCATAATCGCATCTATGTTCGGAAAACGACGTCGCACTCTCATGGAGACGTCACGATACACAAGAACCTTAACGCAGTGACTTAGAATAAATTTGAGTTAAATTGAATACCTGCGACAGTACCAAATACCGTATAATGCTCCTTCTCGTCAAAACAGCTTCTTCAGTTTTACCTTCGATCAGGTTGCCTATTGTCAAAGCCGAGTTCTCAATCCAACCAAGATTTTGAAATATTTGACGCCAACTATGATAGAGGAATAAATGGGATTTGAATTGAAAATATTAACCGTTCTATGACAATCGTCACGAAGAACCCAAGCATGAAGGTAAGCGGTATGTAGTTCATACGACTATCAAAATATATGACTACTTTTTCGAATTGTCTAAAATTAATTATATAATCATGGAAGTATTCAGATGTCTTGCTTAGCACTATATGGACTCATCACTACCCGATAGAAAAACATCCAAATGTAGTAGCCGATTAGCCATATGATTAATTCAACATAGACTGTCTTAAATATTGAAGCTTTAATGTTTAAAGAAAAAAACAAATTTGATTCACCTTCCAAATAGAACCTCTCCATCTCAATAATAGCTTGAATAAGTTTAATGCCGACGCAGATGATACATCCAAGTTATATGAAACCGTCATTTTATTTTACATTAATTAAACTAGACAATATTGGCTATCTGAATTAAGTTATTAATCGATAAAATTTGGGAGTAGTCCGCTAATATGATAAGCGAATGTTAAAAATATCGAAACTGATCATATGAACTTGCTAATAAAACGTAAAATTTTATTATCGTTTAAAAAGAAAGGTAAAATAAATAAATATAGAAATCATTATGATCAATACATAAGCACCAATATCTAAATGATGACGCACATATATTACGTAATTTTTCAGGAACGTCTAAATTTTCGGCCAGAGCGTATTATATCGAAGAAGAAAAAGGTGATATATCATATTTATGGCAATTCTTTGGGTATTTTCAAAATACAATGATCTGATCAACACAAAATAGAAAACTTAAATGATTTGAAAGTGGCTTGCTTTGTTTAGTGATATGAAACGATTTTGTTATTCGGGAATTGCAGCAAATTTTATGCATCAAGTATAAACGCAATAGAAAACGATATTTCAAATTTAATGTGGTTGTGAAACGTTGTATTTATATATAATAAATTTTCATATGAAAAGAAAATTCCACATAGATTTTCGAAATATCGGGAAACTGATCTCCGAGTTTTTCTCGGGCCCGAAATTTTCAATATCATTCCCTCGCGTTGGTCGAAGTCAAGCAATATTGTTATTGTGTGAAATGAAAAAAGCGGAATTCACATTCAGTGAAGAAACTAATAAAATACAACGAGCTATACAAACGATGGAATGGCTGTTCATGAAATAAGAGCCAATTCCATTGATCTGAATCACGAGTTAATTCATAACTTTTTTTTATATTACTTGGGAAGGTATCAAATACAGGGAATGAGATTTAGAGCAATTCTAGAGATACCTTATAATGGCCCCTGTATTTACAGACGGATAACAGACGGTTCGTGTTTTTCTTATTTATCCGCTTTTCCTACATTCCCTACCCTCTCTAGCCGTCTGTAAATACAGGGGGACCATGAAATTCAGAGAGATCCTGTTGGTTGCTTAAGGATAGGTAGACTAAAGTAAAATAAATTTCCATTGACATTTAAAACGGAAAACAGTAAAGCCGGTAGCGATGCAAAATTTCTAAGCTACTAAGCCGCCCTTGAAACTTGATAAACGCAACCAAATTTGGTGATAAACGAAGAGATCTTAGTAATTAGTCAAAAGTAAACAATCGTCAAAGACTTATGAGGCAATATGATCATTGGTGAATCAAACAGAAGCTGTGACCAAGAAATATATGATGTTGAAAATGCGCATGTTTTAACGTTGCATAAACACATGATATGGCACGAACTATTCAAACGACCAAGCTTAAAATGATGTGTTATCAATAAAATATGAACTTTCAGAAGCCCAATTTTAGACCACACCCCGACAACTTTAAATATGGAGTGATAGTAACAGCAAGAATCGAGCTATTTGCATAAATGACTCAAAACATGATCTACATCAGAATTCATGATCAACAGATAACGAACTTCCGATAGTTTTGAAGATAATATTGATTCGTGAAAGTGCGATTTTTGCAGAAACAATAAATGAAGGTCGATTTTATAGGGGAAATTCAATTAATGACGCTTACAAATTGGGCTAGATACCACCGGTTAAAACAGAGAACCGTTAATGGCGTAGATTGCTTTTTTTTTTATGAAACTTGAAAAGTTTGGAAACGAGGTGATAACATCGATAACCCAGAAGGATTTTATTATTTCATATATTTTTATCGTTTCTTTTATACCGATGTGATTTTCCTGGGTAAAAAAAAGTCATAAAAATATACACCTTTTCGGGGGCGGTTTACGCTCATAGGAAGCGATTTTAAGAAAATGAGGGTTTAGATCATTAATTATTGTTTGACTGCCATTAATTGTTCAGTTTTGAACCATTCATTTCTATTCATGATAGCTTTTCCTTTGACAAGGCCCATTAAAACGTCCCAGTCTGCCTAATTTTTAGTCAAAAATAATGTTATTAGTTCACACAGCAATAATTCTATTATGGAGAACAAATTGATAAGAGACTGATGATAAAATAGAAATATCGAGAGAAACTGAGAAATCAAATGCGGGGAAGGGTAGTGATGTAGAATTATTATCAAAATGTCAGGTATGCAAAATACGGAACTTATTTGCGATTAGATGGGAAAAATCCTCGAATTCTTGTGGCGTAGACATCGTAAATGATATTTTTCGGGATGATGAAGAATTTTTACAATCCTTATAAAATTTTAGATATATTAAGCTTGGTATGATGATATACAGTACAAGTAAATTTTGACTATGACTGAAAAGTGATCATTGGATCAAGGTATGACCTGAACGGTATTCATCAATGAAAAATTAGATCAATACGACAAATTCTCAATTCCCTCAATTCTGACCTTGATAGGAGAACAATCTTATGTCAAAATCAATTAGTATCGAGAAACGACAAGAATTCATAGATCTCACCCCGAAAATCAAGGTATCAAAAGAAAGGTAAAGAAGAATGCTAGTTCAATATCAGGTAGAGTAAAAAATTGACAATAAAGAATCGGGAGAAAAATTATTGCCTTTAAAAAGAATTTGAGAATGTGTGTGTGTGCGTGTGTATTGATATGTATAGATAGATGAAAATTAACGATAACTCGGCGTAGCTTCAGAAATTAAATGACCAGAATTGAGAGAGTAATTACAGGAAGTTTTTCGTGTCTATTAAAGTAATTGAACAACGGTTATGCATCATTTTATGGAATTATTATTTCTGTTAAATTGTATTGAAATGAAAAGAGTGGTTGAAAATAATGTTTATTGTTTTATCTTCGCATTCTAAGATGTCGTGGGTGTTCTTGAAATTATAAATTAAAAAAATTACGTGTATCTTGTTTTAATTAATGACCAATTGACATATTTTCAGGAAAAATCTTAGTTTCGACCACATTTGAGTCATTTCCTTGTTAGGGAAAAGCATATAGCCTTATTTTTCATATCTTGCCAGATTTCGCAAAACACTATCAATCACATGGGGTGTAGCTATTCATTATTTAAGACGCGATTTTAGGTAAGGGAGCCCTCTATCCATGCAGGCAGATTTAACAATTCTACACGTCAGATTACGTTTTTCTCGAAATGCTATCAAGGGATCATCAATAAAGGTAATACCGCAAAAATTCAACGAACATGCATATTTTAAGTCAATTTAAAAACTAGCTTACATAGAGGATATAGGGTGGGGATCTGGTAGAGAAATGTTGGATATTGAATTTTTTAGTTAGAAAAATTCGTATTATGATATTTTCATCGACTTTTGTGGTACTACTTTTATTAATTACCCTTTTAAAGTTTCGTAATTTAATGAATAATTCATGAAGATTTTGAAATTATATCGTTCCCACGACGTTTCTTGAATTTAGCCCTTGAACTTGTACCTTCTAACTTTCATAATTTGCAAGGATCGTGGGATAAATCTCAGGATTTTGCAGAAGATATATGTAAAATTTCGACGACATTTTTCGGCGTCAGAAAAATTACCGTATATTTTCTGATGAAATTTTGCAGACGAAATCGAATTTTCGCGTGCAAAATACAGCGTAATGGCTCATTTTAGTTTGGTCCACCTAATTTACTAGCCGGCAATAATTTCGTTTAAAACTGAACATACGTTTCAAAATTTTAGTGGTCTTTCAACGTTTCAAATAGCATTTTTTCGGGAATTTTACGAATCTACGCTAATATCAAAATTCAGGCGTTAAAAATTTAGATTTTCTAGCTTATTTTTAATCTGTGCATCTATTAATGTTTAAATATTCAATAGAGCTGAAATTTTCCCAAGAATCTGTATTAAAATTCAATGTCGTCGGGCGGCGGTTCAACGAATTTTTTACTTCCTTTATTAATTCGTAATGAATACATTACTAGCGTGAGAAAAAATTAGGCGGAATGTATTTTGTAATGTAATGTACTTATGTTATGTCATAGTGTAATTCATTATTACATCCTTGATAGCGGATTCCAGTATTGTTAAGTTCTGAGCTGAATATGACTCGGGTCATTCATATTACGCTTTGCCTTGAAATAATTTTATTAGATAGATTCATTATTATTTTATCTAGATTATATTAAATTTTGACTTTCTGTAAAATTAATCGGTTCACCATTGCCACCATTTATAAAATTCATCAGGCTTTGAGGGTAGGGTGTGTAGGGAAAAGAAAAATAATTGGTGAATTTTCTAGGAGGCCTCAAGTTTTATTTATCATTTAAAAATAGCAGCAATTTAAATTTATCCTAAGATTTCATAATTCCGGCAAAATCGGTTAATTTATGTGCGACGTCTGGTGAAATTGACCTCATCTCGCATTTTTTCTGCGTCAAACCACGCCCTACCCTCGTTTTTAAATGCCAAAATGACTAAAGCTTCGGGTCAAGGCTCCTTAAATTTTATGGCTCGTACCATCCCAATTTGGAATTATTCAGTTTGACCACCGTTTTATTCATCACGTATTTTTACATCCAAATAAAACGGCTGAGGTCGCTTTTATTACGTAAAGTTTAGGGCTCATTGAATTTCGATGATTCCCCGATTTTTGAGATCTATATTTAAATATTTTTAATCTAATACCTATTTTTCCTAAAAATAACAATATGATGAATCTCATATGCATAACGGAGTTCTTTTAAAGGTTCTCATATGAAAACACAGGTTTTTCTGCGTTCGTTTTAAGTTTCAACCTCCCACCGGCTAATTTTCAATTAGCGTCCAAAACCCGTAAGGTTCTCGAAGAAAAAATCGAACGTTCAAATGGCAGGCTTTAATTGGCCTAAACGTTTCGTACACACGTGCCTTTAGAA
>LIAE01010398.1:30006-77423 GCA_002287525.1 Diploscapter pachys
TCAAAACATGATAAGCCTTAAGACCTTTTGAGAATAATGTTTTGAACATTTTCAGGCGTTCCTAAACATTCTCACAAAGTCATGCGAAAATTCGCCGTCATTCACACGAATTTCATGAAATCATATGCAAATTTGGTAAATCTGATTTCTTCAACTTTTTCCACATGTTTATATTTAGCGTCCCGAAATGCATGACTTTTCAAAACTCACATTTCCCCGTTCAAACCCAAAACTTGTCGTAATCTGATCAGAACTCTATTTTTAGACCTGTTCGATGAGTATTGTTTTAAAAATTTCCCCTAAAAAGTTGCATTTTCTGAAGTTGCTAAATCTAGCACTTTCAGAGCGGTCTACTCTTGAACCGATTTTCATGAATTTTAGATTTTGCCACGTTCCAAACGCCCCTATTTGACCTTCGATAATATTCCGGATTCAAAATAAATCCATTAAGAATTTCTTAAGCTCATTTTATCGATTTTTTTCGGGTCGTCGTTTAATTTTTCACGCCTAATCCACACATCATTCATTTGACCACGCCGAGAGAGAAAAAGGTGTCCATTTTTTCGAGATTTTCGAGACTGATTCTTTTTCGCAGCAGAAAAAACCGCGTTGTCGATATTTACCAAATTTGGTGAGTGAGTGAGAAAGTTGTCATAATTATGACTATAGTTCGAGTTTATCGGTATCTAGGGAACATTTTATGAAATCATAACGCCTACTTATCAAATTGAAATGAATATAAGGAACCATCATATTCAAAACTTATCATTTTAGTCATTCTGCTCTTCTAATTAAATTTTAGCATATTTTTTACTCATTTTCGATATGATGAAGGTATCAAATTATTATCGGTTCAGCACAAAATTCGGCCTCTAAGCTCACACCACCATCATCATTTCTTACCGTCAAAATTATTTATCCTTGCGTCTTTTTCTCGAAATTGGTTCTCGAAAACCTACCAACCTTTAGATTCGCCTGTGAAAATGGAATTCGTGATTTTCTTATGTCGCGCTTTCTCACAATTTTTATGAGGGTTCTATTGAAAATAGACAATTTATGAAGCGGGATTTTGCGTCGATATTCCTCAATCTCAACCCCATTTTCATCATTTCATCCACATTTTTTATTTCTAAAGATCAATTCACAACCCTCAAAGCTTCCAATTCCACCCATACAATTTATTTCTTGGCCATATTATTTCCATTTTAAGGTCGTCTAAAGTCATTTCTCTCCATTTAATTAATTTAAGTTTCGAGTAATCGTTATTTACGCAAATTTCAAGATAATGAGTTCCTCCAGGTGAAAACAGCTCGCCAGTAGATGGTCTTAAATTAGGTAGTTTTTTGAAAGGGCATGTAGGTTGATCAAATGATTTATCTTGAATCTCACGAAACCTACAAAAAAAATTCCGCCATTTTTCGTTTTTGTCCGAATTTTCGTTGATATATTTTAAAAAATTTGCTAATTTCCAGAGAAATGTGGCGACTCACCTTGCTCTCGTTCGTTGGGCTCCTCGAGATTGTTTATTCATTGCAACAGGTACCATTTTGTTACCATTTGTTGCCATATTTGGCGACCATTTACCTTTTTGGTGCCAAAGATACCATTTCAGGATTCATTGGGTGAGCAGGAATGGATGAAACGATCGAACTTGGCCGCATTTGATACACTCGGGGGCATAGGTCTGGGAAAACGGGCGTATCGAGAGAATGGTGAGAATTTTTATCCTTTTCAAGACAACAAACTCTGACATCGCCGTCGGATATTCAGAAGATAGAACCTCTGAAGTCGACGACAGATGACAGAGTTTGTCATCGAAAATCAGTCCTTAGTTCAGAATTTTGCTTTAAGTATTTTGAGTCAAATACAATCTCAGCTTTTTTTAGTTCTTGATTTTTTCATGGGAAGTTGAAGTATTGAAATTTCAGATGACTATGAGACGATGTTCACAAAGCGTAATTCTGATGAGCACGAAGGTTTGAAGCGAGCTGGCTTGTCTTCATTTGATACTCTGGGTGGAATCGGTCTCGGCAAGAGAAGTCGAGGATGGAGACTCTCGGACTAACTCAAACAAGTCCCATTTAACCACCAGACACCTCAAATTTGACCCAATTTGACTCGATCATCCACCGCACACTTTCGCTCACTTACTCTCTTATCACCAACCACCTTGGGTACCAAATGATACCATTCTTTGGGACAGCACTACCATTTCACTACCATTTGGTACTGCATCACACACACACACAATATATTGCCATTATTTTATTTTATCTGTAATTAACTATGGCTGAGGACATCAGAAAGATGGAACACAATAAATTTCATTTTTATTCAATACTTCTGGTTAGAACATTGGATTTTTCACTTTGATTTCCATTTACTTACTTAGAGTTTGTAATGAATAAATAATAAACTTTTATGGTTGTTAAATAACTCTCAGGATTTCAATAGAGTATGATCAAGAATTGCTTTAAATTGACAAATTCACTTCGAATTAAGTCATAACCTTTTCACAACGAGATAGAATATCTTCCTAATTTAGACGAATTATTCATACATCTCTCACAATATGGCCCAGATCCTCATACCAATTGCCTAAATCTAAATCTTATTCATCTATTCCCAAGTCAAGTGCCNNNAAAATCCCTTCTTTTAAGACAATGAAAATGCCGCATGGTATTGAAAGGAAAACACCGTATCTCTCAAATCATAGGTAAATTTTTACACAAAATTATAAAGGTCATTTTATCGAGAAAAACTCAACTTAAGTTGATTCCAACTGAGTCTCTGAAAAGAAATATCAAAATTGAGCAGTAGATAGATACAAGTCAGATTAAATCTTCGCATAAGATTATTGTAAGAGGACGCAGAATCGCTTGTAGCTCTAGGGGATTAGACCACGCCCACTCATTCTTATTCTGTAATCCAGCCACACGCTCACAATGCTTACCGTAGCCGAACAAAGCCGAGCAGCGCTTTGATGTGAGCCGTCTCGAATTACAACGAGAGGACAAGGAAAGTGAGCCAGATCGCACTTGGGCGATAAGCTGACTATACGGTCCGTTTCCAGCTCTGATTTATTTTGACTTAACTACTCTAGCTAATTCCATCTATTCTAATCGTCACTAGTTAATTAGTTCTATTTGTGTCCAATAAGATGTCCGGAAAAGGCGAAGGTCAACGCACTGGTGTGGGTACGAAGCCGAAGGTATGGTCTTCAAATTTTCTAGAAAACTTTAGGACTTTAGGTCGCTACTCCCTTGGTTGTTGCGAAGATCGAACAGTACAAAAGAGAAAATCCAACAATTTTTGCCTGGGAGATACGGGAACGGCTAATGAGTGAAGGTAGGACTTCATTCAAATTGAATTGAATGATTTCTTGGACTTGTAAAAATTCATGTACTTTCTTGCTTACTTATGCTAGGATTGATAAAAGTCGAAGGTAAAATCTTGTTCAATTTTGCTCCAACCCACCAAGTAGTCTCGTTCCACTTTATTAGTTGAAGTGGATGACTTCCCTTTCTCTGCTTGTTTTCATTGAAACGGATACCGACACATCCATCGGTCTGTCTTTGTAACCTGAGAAGCGAGAAAGAAAGTGATACGGTAGAGGAGAATACTGTAGTGAAAGGAAGATACAAGCCACTTTGTGTACATAATGAGCCAGAGAAGAGGTGTGAAGTAGCTCTCTACGGGATAACAATGGGGCAAATATCAACAAATCGGGAAAAAGAAAGGAAGAAGTGGAAAGATTTGAGCTTGTAGCAATTTTAGCTAGAATTGCCTCAAGTTTAGCCCTCAAAATATGCTATTATATACTAATTCAATTTTATACTCATTAACTAGCTCATGGGTAAATTTCTCTCCAAACTACTTGAACCTATTCTAAGAAGCGTCAATTTTAACCTTCAAGCGCTACATTATCAAATGCTCCTTCCAGGATGCACCACTCCCCCGTCGGTCTCCTCGATCAATCGAATTCTCCGCACCCGTGCCGCAGAAAGAGCCGCCGAGGAGCTGACGATGATGCTCGAAACGCAGGAGCGAATGCGAGAGTCGCTCAACGTTCGACTTCTTCAATCTCACACTCAACCACCGCCAACAACTCCCCCGATCTACCCGATTCCTTTATTGCAGCCATTTTGGTCAGGTACTTTCGTCACTCTTGATAACCCTTCTCACGACAAGTTCGTAGGACTTCTCCTAAATGCGCCATCAGCTCTATCAGGTCTACATCACCTGAATCCGTTCTTTCGCACTTGGTTTGAGCCGTTACTCTTTTTGGATGCAACGGAAGATTTTCAGCATTGAAGCCTCAAATCATCAGAATATCGCTGAAGCAAGCGCAACTTCAGAAGAAGATCTTCAGATCAAGAAGAATAGAAGTTCATTCAGTGAAGGTAGGAAAATTTGTGTTCTGAAAAAATGAATTTATTCCAGAACAACTTGAAGTGCTCGAGAAGTCGTTTAAGACAGAGCCGTACCCGTCGCAATCAGAAAGGGCTGAGCTTGTCCGACAAACCGGCATTCCAGAAGCAAGAATCTCGGTACGGGACGATTTAGAGGTCCCCGTTCTTCTCGAACAAAATTGAAGTCCTGAAACTTCTAGAAGATATAAATTTCAGGTCTGGTTTTCGAACCGTAGAGCGAAATGGCGCAGAACACAACAAGAAGGTAGCGGATCATCCCTGGAACGGGAGGACTTGAAGCGGTAAGCGAAATTTACGAAATTGGAAGAAAACTAGCGATTTTAGGGAGTACGACAAAGTTTCAGAAGAGCCTGAAGCCCCTCAGAAAAAGAAACCTCATATTTTCAAGCCCTATGAATAATTTTCACTAATCACCCTCACAATTAACCACCCTAATTAGTCAATAATGTCCAATTATGTAACGTGCAGTCATTTTTAGTCGTATTATGCTTTGTCGGATGAAATAAAAGCCTTTCTCTATGTTGCGGGTCAAGAGGGTGTCAGGCAATGTAAAACAGCAAGAAGACAAAGGTTAGCAACAAGATCAACACATAAAGAAAGCAATCTTTCTCAAATAAAATTTGCCTTATTGTTTTCATGCAAAAATATTCTTAAATCTTGAAGTACGGTATTTTAAAACGACTTTCCGTTTGATTTGAAGGGCAATTACTATACGACGAGATGACGTGGCCTATAGTCAGAGATAGGGGAGGGAGGAAAATAGGACATCTCGTCAAATAGCAGTTGTCTTTCCTTTCATTTTTGAGACGTCACAATGATACCACGAAAAGTCTTCAAAGTGATAGAACATTTTTACTGCTCTTACCTACATACTTTTTATGAAAATTGCATTGTTGCGACGATGCAAATTGGGCAATGCGCGAAAAATATCTAATTCTGAGAAATTAGCTTACATTTTGTTGATGTAGGAAATTTGAAAGGGGTAAAGTCATCACCTCGCTTTCAACGATGTCGACCGCAACCAAGAGCAACGACGAATTCGAAGTCGACGAGAACACCGTCGTGATTGTGAGTGATCAGGGGCAAAATCGCCAGGGAAAATCACCGGCAAAGAAACGGGTTGGAGGCAATTTGTACCGCAAAGGGAGTGATTTGTACCAAAATTGTAGGGGCTCCTTGTGAATTCCGGCACAACTCATCCCCTTTGTCACACAAATCGCCTCCAACCCGGAAAATTTCGATGAAGAATGAACTCCTTCCAGGTGATCGAATCGCTGTTGGAGGACTTCCTGAACGCGCCGCTGCAGCGCGTCCAGATGCTGTCGATCGACGTCGGTCAATCGCACACCAAACCCGGCATCGCGCTCTCCGTCGTCGCCGGTCACTGCACGTCCAAATTGACCACTGCCACGGTGCGTGGGGCGTGGAGTCGTACCATATTTTGAAGGTCTTGGAAAATGCTCACCACGTCATGAAAATCCGTTTCCTGAGTGAAGAGGCCTTGTTCGATGCCATATTATGATGTCGAAATCCTGCAACATGATCATAAAGTGCACAAATTTGATGACTGAAAATTCCAGGGCACAACCCATCAACACGACCGCCTGACGATCGCGACCAAAGACATGCAGAACGTCGTCGCCGCGTGCGATGTAGCCAAAATTGCTAGCGCCGAGGTTCCCTTCCGATGAAAAGTTGAAAATGACCGATGGTTTTCAGTACCTGCTCGCTCGCAATCCCTTCCCACCGCACGAGGGCGTACCGATCGCTGAGCGACCTGCACAGAAAGGTATACGGGGTCAAATTTGGACTCTTCACTCTGAAATCATGAAATTCAAGCCTCAAGTTTCCAAAGCTAAAAATGTGACTTCTTTGCAAACACAAACATGAATAACACTTTAATATTTCTTGAAGTCGAGGTTAAACTTCCCAATCATATGCACTTGTTCAAGTCATAAGTGAAGAGCCAACTTAGCATTTCCAAAATCAAAGCTTCTATTATTTCATTCTTATCAGCGATTTTTTATTTGACTGATAACAGAATGGTTGATTTCCAGATGATCCCCGCGTGCCGCTGTCGAATGAGCGCACCGCCCCGAGACGCGTCTCGTCTTCGTCGGCCTCTTCCCTGTCCATTCCGACGACGTTGAGCCCTAGCGATGCGAGCACCGTCTCGTTCAACTCGTCGTTCAGTCAGAAATAGGGCATCTCAGTAATTCTAAGCAACCTGAAAAGTAGTGAGTTAGAGAAGTAGGTAAAGATGCTGATATATTCTCAACTTGAACATCATTTTTCGATCTCAATAACTCACTACCTCATCATGTAGCTTTTCCTTGTTCATTTTCACCTAAAAGTTCTTGCATCAATTCTCTCTTTTCCATGTCATTTCTTCGAAATGTTTGCAAGCCGAGATACAGCATTTTTAGAAGAAAATAAATTTGATTCTTACATGAAAAATGGGTTTATTCAATACATGGATAATTTATTTTGAAGATTTGATGGACTCGAAGTATTTCAGAATGCTTTCCTTGGCAGTTGGAATCTTCGTTAATGATTCAAGTCTAGTTGTGTCCAAAGCGCAATTTCCTTTCGTATTCAGTAATTGTTGGCCTCTTTCGGAAGAAATATCGATCGGTTTTGGATCTAGCGATGGATCGACTATCTAAAAAAGTCGGAATGATAATTTTGATTGGGAATATTTTCCCCCAAAATCTGGGAGGAAAATGCTTGTACGAATTTTTGCAAATCTTTACCTCCTTATAAAGCTTGACGATCTCGTATAGACTGATTGGTTCAGGGTTGACCAAGTTCAATGTGCCTCCGTACCGCTTTTCCATCAGACTAACCAATGCCTTCAAGCAATCGGGCAAGACTGTTATCGATACTGGCACGTCGAAAAGTTCTCTTAATTTTTTTTTCTTTTTTCAATTTCAGGATTTTTGCTCTTTTCAGGGATATCTTAGCTTTCTTACTTGTAGTTGACAATTTTCGTTAGTAAATTCCTGGGTTGAGTCGTGTCGAAGCTCAACGGCAAAGTTATCCGTGCATTAATCGACTCCCATCCTTTCTCGTTGAAATAGGACATCGAAATTTTTCCAATTCGGAGATTTTCGAAATATACTCAATTTTTACCTGTCTATCAGTGAACCCTTTCACCACCGAATACGATGACCCAAAGAAAGTGGGAGTATCTAAACTTTTTCTCGGCTTTATTAAAAATAATCCAAAGTGTTTACCTTCTTCCTTGAACCCTTTACCACTACCAACCGGATGCTCTTTATCATAAGAGAAGACGTATCCAGTGCCGATATAGGTATAATGAAGTCCATATTTTCTGGACAAATGTGCTAGTAGCATAGCGCTGAATGACTTCTAGATTAAAGCCCCGGCAGTCCTCTAGAGAGGACGATCGTCAGAAACCCTTTGCCAACCTACCCCTAGTATATTTTCTGAACAAATTTCTACCTCTAACTTATATCATTAGCCAAAATTACTTATGCGACCTGGCTATATGGCCTTGATTTGGCTTTTGCGACCTACACCTTATAGTTTCTTTTCGTCTGACGAAAGTGCGCTCCCTAGATCTGAGTCCTAGAATTTCTTACCTATAAAGGTTATCCCTGATGTTGATGTGGGTTTTATCCGGACCACCCTCTAAGTATTCGATGGTATTGATTCCACCACCGCTGGTTCGTCCAGTAACGCAGACCACGTGGGTCACACCAAGGATGGAAAGTTCTTCTTCGACCTATTTTTATTTTTTCACTTATTTAAATTTATGAACCTAGTAAACATTTCTATATTTCGTATCTTATGTTCTCTTCAGTGCTTTGACTCTGCCATCATGCTCATGAATATTTTCTGCTTATTACTCATTCATCAGTGCCACGGGAAGAATGAAGACGTGTGTTTGAGCCAAGATGTTCGTTTTTTAACGAATTTTTTACCTCTTGATCCGAATCGAAGCCGACTTTCTTTTCCGCTAGGACGCAGGGGATTTTTCGTCGTTCCAACTCTTTTATTAATTCGCCACCAACGTAGCCTTTCCCTCCGTAGATTCCAACTCGCATTTTGATGCTTGTTCTCTGTTGAAGTTCAGAAGCTATTGTTCTTCTCATGCCTAAATAGTTAACTTCAATTTGAAGCTAAGATAAGATTATTTAAATTCACTGGAAGTTTAAGTTGAATTATCCTGGACCCGAATCCACGAAACTCCCGGAATCCTTCTTACAGGAACCTCCTTCCTGCTGGGAAGTTCCGAATTGCTTCCTATAGGAAGATCTCAGAGGTTCCGGGCGTTTCGTGAATTCGGGCATTGAACGTCCAGAATTGTAAATTTGTATGTCTACCTTCCTCAAAAGGTATGTTCGGCTTCCATCCCAACTCCACGTTTGCTTTCTCAATTCCGATCAGGTATCTCATGTCATTGTAGGGTCTGTCGGGAATCGACTTGAATCTGGCTTCACTGATCGGTCTTCCGAGTTGTCTATCGACTTCAGCTTGGATGCATACCGCCAAGTCGTGAACTTCAATTTCTTCATAATCTTTCAAATGAAATAAAGCGCGCACCATTCTTCTCAAAGTACGTTCCCAAGTTGTAGATTTCGCCGACTCTTCCTCGCTCTGCTACCGCTTGAAGACCAGCACTGGCGTCATCAACGAATAGCCAGGATCTAGGAAATTCTCATCGTGGCTTTCTGGGGTTCGGAAAAAATTACCGAAGCTGTTTCCCACTGCCTTGTATCGTGAACTCGCCCTGAGCTTTTGCGATTTGAATGAACCGAGGGACGACTTTGACGTCCCATTGATTCGGACCGTAGACGTTGTTGATTCGCACGATCACGATTGGAAGCCCGTACTGGACACGGTAAGCGTGACAGTAGGCCTCGCCGGCTATCTAATTCAGTATGCCGTCATTTTCCGAGTAGTATGAATATGAAATTACCTTGGTAGCAGCGTACGGATTACCCGGCTTCACAATCGCATCATTTTCAAGCTTAGGTTTCTCGTCGTCTGTGAGCTCAGAGTCTCCGTAGACCTTAGAAAATTAATAATTGTATATAAGCTCAAATCCAAGATGATGAGCCCCCTCACCTCATCCGTGCTAATGTGCACGAATTTCACGATCTTGCCATATTCTTTGACAGCATCCAGGAAATAGATGAATGAAGCGACGTTGTTCTCGAATGCTTCTCGCGTCTCGCCGTAGCATCGAGTGGAAGTGCAGTCGGCTGCCAGGTGGATCACTGTGTCGATCTAAAAATGAAAATTCTGGGAGTTCTAGAACTTTTTTTTTGGAGATTGGATCTTCTAGAGCATGTTTTATCGGGCCTCTTGTATTCTATACCCACTTTTTTTTTCTTTTCCCCTACCTCCCTCTTCTACTCTTTTCTCAAAAAGTGGGTGTGGAATACAAAAGATCATTTCATAGTTTGATTTGATAGGCTTTCTTATCGTTAACTTCAATCTATCTGGTGATAAATTAAGTCGATATTTAAAGGTTTCCTGAGCTCTTGTTTATCTAATGATAGATGAAGCTAGGATCATTAAAACATTGAACCACATTTATTTGATGTTCAATAGCTTGCGTCATGAACTTGATAGATGATATTTAGTCAATTGGTTACCTGATAGTCCTTTAAAACCTTTCCAATAGCGGCCTGATTTCTAATATCTGCTAAAACCTGCGTGAATCTCTCCGAGTTGTGTACCTAAAACTGTCAATATGTAAATAAACGGCATTTTAAGAGTTATAAAAACGTTCGAATGTGTAAAGACTCCACACTTTGAATCATTCGAGTCAGTTGGCTTCAAGTGCCCTCGACAATTTTTGATACTCAATCAAAAGGTTGTGTCTAGATGTGAAAATATTTGCCAAATCAGCCTATTAAAATATATAGATTCACGAAATAACCTTTTTTATTTTTTCCAAATCTAGACCCTATGATCAATATCACGATCATTTTCTGTAGTCGTAACCTTGATAACCTCAATATTTGCCATCAAATTCCCTTTCCATGCCGAAAATATCGACTCTCACTTATAAAGTCTAGATATTTGAAGACTTGGTGATAATTATGCAGTCGTATTTTCAGAGTCCAAGCACGGGGCTAAATATGGGCTTATTATCGACTCAGCTCTTATTTCCTAATCTCAAAATCACAGCTTTTCTCGCTTCCTCTAGACATAACTTTTTATATCTAGTTTTAGCATGTTTTCATGAATTCGATTTTCAAAATCGACTAAAATAAGGGATTTCATCCATGAAATTTTCGAATTTCTTCTAGGATAATCCCTTTTCATCGGACAATAGGCTTGCTTACATGGAATAAAGTAACCCTTTCTTCTACTGTCTTCCAGCAAATTTTTCGTGTGATATTAGCATTTTTGGTAACTGCTACCTCAAACCTATTTTCCTTACTTCTTGCTTTTTCATACATGTATTTTTTGTTTACCTCATCATTGTAATTCTCCGGTGAAATGAAAAATGCTTTTTTTTTCTAGATTATTCGTACCTTAGAAAATGTTTTATTTTTAGGTATACCGTATACGTTCATCTTCTTATCGCCTTTTTCCATAAAATATAGAAATTCTAAGCTTCCTCGAGGTTATTCTTACTTCAGAATTTTTCTTGGCTCTCTTCGTATATGTATTTTCCTTCTCCTTACCTCCTCGTTGATGTTATGCAAGTCCGAGTCGAGAATGAGTTTATCTACGTTGACGAAATTTGCCTGCGGCCATGCGGCATGGATGAAATTGACGAAGTTCGACCCAATGAAGCCACATCCGCCCGTGATGAGCACGTTTTTGGGTACATGCGGGGTTTGAAGGGATTTAGCCATCTAAAATAGAGATGTTACGGGTGTATGTATGAGTACATTCTAGCTAGGAGTGTGCTCTGGGCACATGCATGGCTTATTTTGAAGGTTTCGGGCATCGAGAATACGAAGTGTTTTGGATATGTTCATGAGACTACATATAAATTGCAAATATAAAAGGCAGCATTTCTTCTACTATTTAGAACTTGAAAAGCTCAAATAAAAATTGAGAATCGGAAAGCTATTCTATGGAAGCTAGGATTTATGGTATTGCTCTAAAATTAAAATGGATTGGGATCAATTTAACTTTAAATACTACGAAGTAAGTAAGTGAACGTGGAAAAATACGCATCGAAAGATGAAAGATAGTCGATATTTTGCGAGATCTAGACAACGAGGGTCAAGGCGACTCTGACATAGAAAAAAATCGCATTCTTAGATCAAAGGTCTGATAAGACAATTTTTTCTCAAATATAGTGTGCCTTATTATTTCTGTGTTATGTTCCGTATCCTTCATCATATATCACAGACCTAAAATTATGATTGTCCAAGTACCCAATTTGGATTTCATAATGATGAACTCTCGCGTTCTTGCATCACTCCTAAGAGCTACTTAACTTTTTTCTCAAATTTTCTTTTCTAATGCTATTTCCAATTTTCTAATTTCACTTATCTTTTTCCTCATAATCTCCGTGTATTTCTAGTTTCTGATTCTCTCGAGTCTCTGTGAACTTCCTTTTATCTTTTTCTTCTCTGGACCAGTCCGAAATTTCTTTTGACACTCTTGACATCGTATTGTCTTTTTTCTCTCTTTCTCACCTTTTTGTTTCAAGTTTAGCGCTATTTCTGCAATTTCTTTTTTCTCTGTTCTATCACTTATTCATGCTATTTCTTTCATTTCTCTTTATACTCAGTACTATTTTCTCAACAGTCTTTCTCGCTGTGCTCTCTCCGTTTCCCGTTCTATTTCCATCGCTGATGATGCAGCGCCAAAGGCATTTCTTTTCTCTTCCGACTCGTCAATTCAATGCCTCGTTTTGCACTTCGAATTCTCTTTTAGATTTCTTTTTTTTAGATTTAACAAGAATTCAGAAATCATATCGCTTTCAATTTAGGAGACGCATTTTATTAATTTTAAATTTTTAGGGGTTATATTTGGAAAATTAGATTAATTTTAAGGAGATTTATTTTTCAAGTAGTCATTCTCGTTATAGAAATTTTATCCGACACTTCATATTTATTTCTTATTGACTATTTTGATTTTAGGAAATGGATTTTGGAAATTAAATGTATGAAACTAAAAGACATGCGATTTTTCTTCCTGGGTACACTCTACTAATACCATAATTTCTCGTGTACTTACACCTTTAAGATACTTCGAATTCATTGTACCGATATAATTTGCCCTTGTAATGCTATAATTGCTATAGAAGACAGTATATAACTTTGTATGAGTTATTAGACGCTCCTTTACTTCTTTCAAAAACTGCCCACTCCCATATTTTGCCTTCTCACCACAAGAGGAAATTATTGATTTCGGCTATAATTTCGACCAGTTTTTCAGCAATCTCCTGCAATTTTAATTCTCTCGGAAAAAAACTTCATTTTGACACTTTCAAGTCCAACTTTCAAATTGATTTTTCCGCTCTCATATTTCGTACAAACGATCATATTTCAGCGATTTTGCCCTTTGACATAAAGTTTCTTTCTCTCGGGTAATTTTCGCTTATGAAAAGCACCTATTTCAAGGAAGTGCACTTTTTAAATTCATTACCTTGCATATTTTGTTATTCTATTAGTTGTACTTTCATATGTGCTCTATCGTGTAGATGAAAAACTCGCGTATTTTATAATTAATCATATTCAAAATCCGTATTATTTTAATTTTAGGGTGTAAAATCTAAATTAGATGAACGAATACGACAAGTACCCTCTGCACAAGGCCGCATTCTTCAACGACACTCAATCCCTGCTGTATCATATCAAAGCGGGTTAGTCACATTCCCACTCTTTCCTCGATTATTGCAAAACTTGCTGCCCCATCGTTAATTTGATGCGATTGATTAATTATGATGATAGGAAAAGCACAGAAAAAATGACTGCCAATCATGCAATATTGTGATTTCTGGAAAGGGCTTCGAAATTAACAGTTCCGAAAAATAACTAATGATGATTAAACATCGAAATTTATATTTAATAAAACATGTCTATTCTATTTATTATATTAAAATAGTCATATGGCTAAAGATCAAATGTTTATAATTGCAAATCTAATACGATTATGTGCTATGATGTATTTTATTGATTTTAAGGTCGCAACTTGTACGAACAAGATCATCATGGCAATACGGCATTACACATTTCGACAATGCTGGGGCATAGAGGTAAATAAAATACAGGAATAAAAATATATTTTAGAATAATATTTAAAATAAATATAAATTCAAATATTTTCAAATAAATGCATTTAAGAAGCCACTGCCCTTCTGCTGTCCCACAATGCTCCTGTGAAAATTAAGAACTGCAATGGGTGGAATTGTCTGTCTGAAGCCGTTAGTTATGGGGATCGTCAAATTAGTGAGTTTTTTAAATTTTTATTTTATAGCTTTTTTAAAGTATTTGGCGCAAAATTTGAAAAATTTCTTGCAAGAATATTAGACTTTTATAGCAAGTTTTAGAAGCTTTTGCAAATTTCAACCTTCTTTCTTTCCTGACTCATTAGTGACCTCACCGGAAATTTTAAATTTTACTTTTTTCCTGTGTAAAACTCGAAAATGACTCACTAATTCGAGTAAATTGCTAAACCTCTTAGAAAATCAATTTCAGTAACGGAAATGCTGAGGAAACTGAAATCGCAAGCAAGGGCGAATCTGGCCGCCAAACGACCTGGTCTCATCAAAATGCTCAACCAGATCGGGGACTTTTATTTGGAGTTCAAATGGGACTTTCAAAGTTGGAGTGAGTCTAGAAATACAAATTGAAAAGAAACGAAATTAAACTATTTCACACTCAAAAAAGTAAAAGTTTCACAAATCGAGTATGAAATTATTCCAAGAGGCTAAGGAACTTGTAAATTTATAATCCTTTTTGGCTCGTGATCTAAAATGAAAGAAAAAGTAGGTAGTAATGAATGTTATGCCAAGAATCCTATTTTTTCCTGAAAGAATTCTGGAACTTGTAAGGTTATAGGATAGTTTGAGTTATGATCAATAAATTATGAGAAAAGGTTGATAATGAGTATTTTTAGTCCCACTATTATCAAGAATGCTCCCTTCTGACATCTGTCAGATCTACAAGAAAGGCACGAAAATTCGGATGGATACCTCGATAGCGACGATAAACGAACTGTCAATGAAACGGGGCGATATTTCATTCCTATTCGACGCTTTGGCGAAAGAAGAGAACCGATTGTACGTCTTGGATAATAAGATGAAGGTAATACTATTTCTATCAATATTTTAAATCTAAATGGGTAAACAAGGCATTGAATTTAACCTGGGCTTGGCCCTTAAACATTTTAAAATCTTGGATTATGTGCGCTGATTCAGTTTTTTTTTCTCAAGATTGATACACTATTTTGATAATTTATTTAGAAAATAAATTTAGGTCTACCAACGAGCCCGGAACGAGGAATCAGTAGCGGAATTAGACGAAGAAGTCGATGTCTTGATGTCTTCAGACAACGTCTCTGCGTCAATGTCGACAAAGCCGATCACTTTCGAACAGGCCTACGCTGGATGGTTATTCAAACATGTCAAGGAAGTTAGTAATTTTAAAATATTGCAATCCTAATTTCGAATCAGTTCAAATGTTCTGAATCTCCTGAAAAGCTCCATTTTGATATAACCTTCGGTGGATTGTAATTTGATGAGATTCAGATTCGGGGCTATTAATCATAATTTTATGCACCATTAACAGAATTCATACAAATTCAGTCAAAGCGCAGACCATTCATTTTGAATTATGATAAGGTTTGAAGTCGTGTCCAAAAATGTTGCAAACCTAGTTAGAGCCTTATGATATTATTTTCACTAACATATGTTAGACTTCTAAATAGATTTTTTTTATATGAAAGGGTGGTTTTCAAGCTATACCTATACCTATTGCTAGATAGGCGAATTTTCGGTTATTTACGTGTGTTATGATTTAATTCAATCGAAACAACCTATTTCAGGAGCAAATAGGCGACTACGCGGTGAATTTCTATGTTGTCGACGGGTTGAAACTTGTCACGAGGAAAAGGAGGGAACACTTGTCTCCGGAAGACGTCCATAAGAACAAGACACTGATCAAGAGTCTGACTACGGGTTCGTCCGTCAGCGATGAAGAATACAAGGTACGGAGTTTCACTGGTAGTTCGTAAATCTTGCAACCTCACAACTAGAAGATATAACGTCAAAAGAAAGCATTTTCTTACCGTCTTCTAATCATGCATTATTTCGCCAAATAGCGCGAGGTAGCGAGATTTCCAAATACCTGTGTCCGTATTCATAAACGCTCATCGGAAGGTTCCCGGTCGCTCTTTTTTTACAGTAAGAAGTGACCGGGAACCTCCCGATGCGCGTTTATGAATACGGATACTGAATTGACTCGGAGTGAAAATTAGTACAAGTGCGGTGATTTGAGGGCCTACAACATCGCAAGTCCCTGAACCCCCCAGGAAGGATGCCCACAACGTGGGAAGAGTACCGTGACTCTCCGCCCGGTCTGCCACCGCCCTTGGGTCGACCCCAAGTAATCAAGGCGAACGAGAAGATGTTCAAGGCGGTCGTTGGGATGGTATGTTC
The DNA here is from genome assembly GCA_002287525.1 of Diploscapter pachys. Taxonomy (NCBI): domain Eukaryota; kingdom Metazoa; phylum Nematoda; class Chromadorea; order Rhabditida; family Rhabditidae; genus Diploscapter; species Diploscapter pachys. The sequence goes on from LIAE01010398.1 coordinate 46,045, forward strand.
AAATTTCTCGGCATTTTTAGGGGAATAATTGCAGAGCGAAGATTTCCCGCTGTCAGTCGAAATTTTACTGGACATTCTTGAGATTGTAGCTCCGTTCAAGCACATCCAAAAGATGAGAAGATTCTGCGAATCAAGACTACCTCCCGGCTTTCCGGTTAGATTAGGTAATTTTTTCAAATACATTTCGAATTTCCTGAAAAATATTCGTTTTTTCCTCAGAAATACCTCTACTTGCCACGATCTCTGCAAAAATCACGTTCCAGAAAATGGAGTTTGTAAATAACCTGTCAGACAAACTATTCACGGTTCCAACGTCGTACCGAGAAGATCCCACCCGGTTTCCAGAGTTATAAGAATTGAAATTTCCTATCATAAGTCCCCGAAATCCTGATTTTTTCTTTCATTTTTGGCCTATGATGGGGAATTTCAGCCATGCTACCTAAATTGTGATACTTATGATTGAATTATCACTGATTGTATCGGTTATGTATGCATTTTGTCGTCAAAATGAGTCACACATTTAGCAAAATAGTCAAACTTATCAGAAATAATAAAAGAATTTTTCATGAAAAAATTATTATTTATTAATGTGAGTACGTTCGTTTGCATAAATTTAACACTTTTCAAAGCATTGGAACAAAATTTTCCTTTTAAAAAAGAATGAGAGTTATTTTTAGCATGGGTAGTGTAAAGGTTTCATTAATTAAAAGCTTGAAAATCCCGATTAGTAGCGCGCTTAGCTTCGTTTTGCTTGCCCTATTTTCTTTCTGATATAGTCATTCCTGTCATTGATTAGGCACTTTCACCTTCGGAAAGAGGTGGATTTTAAATATCCCTATCTAGATATCTCTACATTCACTTGATACTCCCATATCACTTTCATTATTCGATATAATCGCTGTGTTTATTGATGTTATTAAAACTGTTAATTTTATTCGTTATTTTAAAATGCTATATAGCGTTAGCGCTAACAGCCTGCAGACCTAAGGCCTTTTCCGGACATCGGAAAAGGGCTCAGGAAATCGACACTAATGACGTCGATGAAGAGTACGAGGAAACCGTTACCCGGTAATTTTTCGAAGCCTTCAACAAATGGTCATTTTTTGAGGCATCGCATTCAAACAGTGTACTTCTGGCCGAATCTGACCGACGAAGAAAAAACGATTCTGAGAGATGCGTTCTATCAAATCAGTAGAAGGACTTGCATTGAATTTCATGAACGGGTTCGGGAGGCTTCTATTTTTTATTTTTTTATTTTAGAGACTTATATTTTAATAGAAGACGAATTTCAGCCGTACAAGAAGTGGTACGACGGTGAGAGATGGAACTCCGATCAGCCATACGTGTTGATCCGAAAATCCAGGAATTACGCAGGTTCGACGTCAAAAAGTGTTTTTTAAAGGTCTGGAATTAAGCGTATTCCGACGCGAAGGTCGAAAGTATCGTGCAGAGAACGGTTCTCTACATTTCACAAGACGCTTTCGAGAAAGGCACCTACAATCACTCGAGGGGAGAAGTCATGGATCAGCTAGTTCGATATATGGGCACGTGGATTTTGCAAATCTTTGCAATTTTGCTCTTTATATATTTCCATGATTTAGGCATAAAGCGTGAACTGGCTAGACCCGATGCCCCATCTTACATCCAACCTCTCGGGTACCTAAATTTCGTTTTACCTAGATTTTCGCCAAATTTCAAATATTAGTGCGGTACCACTGGTGGCTGAGCAATGGATCTCTCCAGAGCAGTTGCAGTGGCCGTTTGATCCTGAGAGTACGTGAAATTCCATATCTCGGAATTGGCAATACGATGAGTTAGTAGCGTAGTAACGCAGTAGCCTATGAAATAGTGTATGCTAGGTGAAGTAAAGGAACAAATGACTTAAAAAAAACTATTTCTTCATTATATTTTGTGCGTTACTGTATTGCTCGTTACTACTTTTTCTTAGTTGTACTTAAATTCAAATCTTGGTATCAGGCATCACCGTGCCTCTGTGGGCTCGCGACAAGTACAGTCTGACCCAGTACTGCCCAGCCAGAAGTGATGCGGACATCGGCGCTGGAAGAAGGGTTGGGTTGCTTACGAAGTAGGGGGGATTTTCAGTGATTTAAAGAAATCGCGAGATTTAGATGGGATGTGGTCAAGCTGAATAGTTTGTATTGTCCGGAAAGGGTCGTTAATGCCGACCCTCATAGGTAGGCTCCTCTTCTACCATGGCTTTCCCAGAAACGCCTACTTTTTTTTCGAGCTTCTCTGCGCGTCCTCCTTTTTTGGTTAACCCTTGGCTTATCGTCCAGTAAGGGCAGAAAAAATCTAGCTCGCTATCCACTACATCGTATTGCCATAGAAGAAGACTCGCATTTTGCGTTATGCCTGTATTCTGCACAGGCGAGACAGCATTAGAAACGGAGAGATTTTAAGACGCTCGAAAAAAGTAAAAATTTCTGGGAAAGCTTCTATAAATAATTTTGAATTTTTTGGGTCTTGAAAAATGTGGAAAAAAACGTCTTTAATGAATTTACTAAGTTCTTCATGCTGTGAAGTAACGGAAAGTTCAAAATGTAATTTTACTGACATGATTAAAATTACTTGCTCAGAGGTCCCTGCGTCATGCCGAGAGCGAAAAACTTAGAAGAATTTCGTCGACGCGTCTGGGCCTACAAACGACTACTCAATCGAATACATTTCAAGGCATAGTCTCATTCCTTTCAAACAAATAATAACTTAATAAAATAATTTATTCTCTATCAAATAGATCTTCTTTACCCGTATGAAATGATTTCACCAAATTCTAGATATCACAATTCGATTAGATTAATTCAACTTTTAAATGATGTTTGGGACTTCAAATCATCATGCCTTCAATTCTTAGACTATTGATCGAATGTCTAGAAAGTTGTCAGTTGGTACATTTTGAGATTGGAGCTTCCAAACAGTTCTCTCAAAGACCAAGACATATACCGTTTTTCACTGAAATCGGGCTCTGGCTCCCAATTTTCTAGCTTCTCATTCGCGCTCTCACTTTCAAACATTCTCTCGCGAGGCATCTCTTTAGTTGGTGAACGGAGTAAAGCGACTGTAGCACAATAGTAAGATAAATACCATTTGGCAATGGTCACGACTTTCTCCTATTCAATAATTTTTGACAAATTTAGCAGATACACGAGAGAATGTGCGAAAGTGAGAGAGCGAATGAGAAGCTAGAAAACGAGAGACAAAGTCAGAGTTTGATGGAAAAAGAGTAAAACTTGTACAGAAGAAAGCAATACACTCCATAGGTCTTGAAATTACAACTCCCAAGGTTACTTCAAGCCTTGGAGCTCGTTGTGGTGGGACTCCTCAGTGGGGCCAACTCCCTTTGCGTGGCTGCTGCATTATAAGCGAAGCATCTCAGGCAGATGTTCTTCGCGACGAATTGCCTAATTTCTGGGATCCGCGTCGCGTAGATCACCGGGTTTGTCAGCGACTTGAGCATGATGTTGATCAGCGAGACTATCGCCATCACATTCAGCAGGAGGGATCGGTTTCTAAATATCCAAAAATTTCTTGGAATGTTCTCAATCTCTCGGAAACATCGAGGAGACTGAATGATAAGATGTTGAACGAGATGAACCTCTAGATTTTCAATTTCTCTAGCCTGTTTTAAAGACCCTCAATCACTGTAGAAGTAAAATAAGTTGAGAAAAGGAGAAAATGTAGAGGATTTAAAAACAAAAAATCGGACTGAAAACTCTGTACTTACTCGTACAAAGGCATCCCTTCCGCCCCCAGCAAGAAAAGTATCGATGCAGGCATCCATCCGAACAAAAATGTGCCAAAAATCAGCGTTGCGGTCGCCAAGGTCCTTCGACTTCTGCTTGATGAGGCTCCTGTAGTTTTGGAACGAACCTAAATCTCTGGCAGGTCAAATTCAGGTCTTTTTTCTATTTCTGACCTGCCCAATCTTGAGCAGCATCAACCAGTACACAATACACGTGACGAGAATCAGAATCATGATGAAGGATGAAATTTGAGCTCGGAAGGGCAATTTATTGTAGAAGGAGTTGTCCTGGCAAGTTGGGTCTCTGAATTTCAAAGGGAACGTGAGAATTCGCTGATTGAAGATCGGCTTCTTCAGCTAATTTATACAGGTTTAAAGCCACCAAATTTTGTTGATGGCGACGAAAACTGCAATAACTTGAAAAAATGAAGCAGATACCTGTAGCCCTGTCCAGGCCACATGGAGAAATAGAGGATTAACGCTATCGGAGGTACGATCCAAATAATCAGGGCCAATATGTGAGCATGTTTGAGAGTGAACACTGTCGTGTGGTCGAACGGCCGCTTGATTTGAAGGTAGTGCACGCAGGCCAGTGCGGTAATGTGCAGAACGCCCGTAAGAAGGCCGCCGGTGCGGAAGGCCTGAAATTTAGTTAATCTCTTCCGCGAAACGCGTTGATAGTTTGAGGGATTGATGATGAATCTGTCAAAATTTTTATCGTCATTGATGAAAATCTTAAGCTATCTCTTAGCTATGACGATACATTAAAGTAGAATTTTATAAGTATCCCAAGAACTTATGCTTGAAATATGTTTTCTAGACTAAAAAATCAAACTCTGAATAATTGTTTTTCAATGACTTATGAAAAGCCCCATTAAAATATAGTGTGCACAAAATATTTATGTGTTTCGTGAAATTCACAACGTCAAGTGTGGCGAAAAATTAGTCATTGCATTTCTGAAGAGTCCAGGAAATTCGAAGAATACTCCAACGAAAGAGGCGATTTTCGACGCTTTCAAGCCAATTTGCTTTGTAAACAATGCTCTAGTTGGGGCATAAAAGTTGGTGGAATTTGTTTCTATTGAGGGGTATTAATGCAATTTTCGTTTATCCTATATAATCATAGGTTCAGGGAATGTATGTTGAAAAATCTCAAAGTTTCATAGAATAAATCATAAGGTTTGCCCTAATTGATGGATTTCTAGCTCTTTCTAGTCACTATCCTCACCCTTCTTGTAATTACCACCTTCTTTTTTGACTATGAAAATAGGTATGAAGAAAAAATACGATAAATACAGTGAGTCGCGAATTTTTCGGCCTATTAGCATATAAAATTAGTTTAACTGCCAACTATCCTACCTCCAATGTGAGCGAGAAGCAAAAGGACGGCGCGATGTCGAAAACAACCGGAAAATAGCTATTTGTCAACAACGACAGGGCAATTACGAAACTCGTATAGGTATCTGACAGCGCCAGCGAATATGTCAATTCGAGCGAGGTCGATCGCGAATGCACATAACATCTGAAAATGGAAGCACGTCATAAACTATCATTGTAGGCCTAATTCTATCCTTAGCTTATAATATTAATGATATTCGCAAATCTCACCAACTTATTGGAATAAAGTATGACTAGTAGATGATAGGGAAACGTTTTCCCATATTATGGATTCAAGTTTGTAGGTTGTAAGATTTGTGAATTGCCATTTTTGTTTGACTTTATCATTAGATTTGAAGATAGAAACAATTGTTGAATTACTTACCGACTAGCCAGAATTATGCCATTCAGAGTGATAGCTAGTAGGCAGAGTATCAGAATAAACGGAATACAGACTTCATATAGGAACGTCCGAACACTATCAGCGTCCATTATCTGCAATATGAATCTGAACTCCTGGAGTTTTTTTGCTTTAGACAGGAGAATTCGAAATATGACGAAAACGCTCAGAAGATGATTCTCTAAACACTATTGATCAGGAAATTTAAGAGGGCTTCTTTCTGGAACTTGAAATCACTCAAGAATACCTGGTCAAGCTATATGAATAAAAAATACAACAAGTTTTAGACCCGGAAAACTTGACTTTTGATGATAAAGCTAAAAACTCTGCAGGACTTGAATAGAATCGTGTGCAAGTTTGAAATGTGACATAAAAAGCCGAAATTTATAGATGAAATATGTTGAGCATGATGATGAAATGCATAAATGTCAAAATACGCGGGGGTAGGCGACCTTTTATATGATCCCAAATTAGGGATGCACAGGAAAACTCTTCCGAGAAAATGAACAATGCAGATGTGTCCGGTTATTATAAAGACCAAGAGGACTTTTGATCTCGAAAAGTGACATGTCAAAGGCCAATTTGTCAGGGAAAAGACTGCAGAAAATTCCCGGATATAAAAAGGGCTGCCTCTAAAAAGTGATAAAAATTTCAAAATCCAAGAAAATTTAGAATAAGTTTATCGCAGTTGCGATGGCCCTCTGAACAAATGGTAGAATATTCATAACGGGTTTTTGGAAGCGAAGAATATCTTGTTTTGAGAGATAACAATAGTAAGAGGAAGGCTTCTGGGGGAATTATTCACGAATCTCTGACACTTCTTCAGTGGTGGCGAAATCTAGGGCTTGAGATGAAATTAATAAAGAGTTATTAATTCTGGGAATCAAGAACAATTTGACTTGTCGATGTTTAAAGAAGTATTAAAGTATTAAAGTTCTAAAGGCAAAGGAGAACACATTCAGCCATGTTCCTGATGCTGATTTGTGTATGGGTTCAGCATGAATTGTTTGAATCTAGAAAAATTGGGCACAAAGTTTAACGTAAAGAATTGAACTCAGCGATACTTTTCATTGCCTTTTAAAGACTTTCGCCGAGGGAGGCGGGGCGCGTATCCGCGAAAGGCGCAATATGAAATAAATACAAAGGGCAAAGACGTAGAGAGCGGCAGAGCGTAGTGGTCAATCTCGCAAGTATCTCTTCTTCCTCCTTCTGAAAAAGTCTTCTTTTTGAGGGACAAGGGGTATGAATGAATAAAGCAAGATATTACTTAATTTCGACAAATCAAAGATAATAGGTTCAAAAAATCTTTAAGTAGAAGGCAAAGATTTACCAATCTCATGGCTGGATGTTTGAAGTTACGCAATAAGCTTAATCCAGTCATAAGTAGATGATATGAATGAACTAGGAAATTTTTCTGTACTTTTATTGAGCATGAGAATATGACATGGATCTGGGATTTACATGGTCTTATCTAAAAAACAAAAGATGGCGAATATCCTCCGGGTTCATTATAAAATAATCCGGGAAATAGAAGGGTTCAGCACATAAAAAATCGGAATTAGTGATCAGATTCGGAGAAAAATGCTATGATAAAACTTTAATCTCTAAATATTAAATATATGGGTTTCATATGAAAAGTACTAAAATTGTACCTATAGTGAGTTTTCATCAAGTCATGAATTGCTATGATAATAATAATAATAAAACTCGTAAACTCATAAAAACTTATGTCGTTGGTAGGTCAAAAATAAGTTCTAAACTTATTAAAAAGTAGGAAATGTGAATTTTCGGTTATGGCAAGATTTTCAAAGAGTCATCTCAAAAACGGGCATCTCAAAGGACTTCCATAAAAAATTGAAATGCACTTTTCGAAAAGAGAGACATCCGTTAATATCGATAATTTCCTGGGACAGCATATTTAGTGGCTCTGCATTGCGTAGCGCACGCTCTTCCACTGTGGCAAATAATCCAGAAAACGGCGGCAAAAAAGGCGGTGGTGAAAGATAAATAAACGAGAAATTCCGCGATGAAGAAGCAGGAAATTGCAAAATACCCCATAAAACAAGGACGCAGACGCGCAAAAGTTCGAAATATATTCCGAATCAGAGAAAACAAGGGATGGATTAACTTTTTGCATCTTTATATAAACAGGGGATAACTCATCCGTCAACGGCACACATAATATGTTTCAATCGGGTTCAAACCTATCCCGAACACTATTTCCTGAATATCTTATAGCACTAAGCATGGATTCTCTAGGATTTAATTATATTGGTAAATGAGATTATATAATGACAGAAATATGCGCAGGGCATGAATAAGAGAAAAAACAGAAGAATAACGAAACAGCAATTATGACCAATAAAATAGCAACGTTCTAGGCAAAGTTGGCTTCACTACTTTTTTGTTGAATAACATAAAATGTGCAAATGCTTGATGGCCATTAAGTTATAATTAGATTGATGATGAATAAAGTGACCTGCTTAAATCAGCTAGAGGTGCCTGAATAGACTAATTGATCTGGAAAAGTGTTGTGTGTAGCCTGGACTAATTCTCGGAAATCCTATGTTGCAAAGCGCGCACTAGCAGTTTTATGGCATAGCAGTGGTATGAGCTTAGGACATTATCATAAAGTGCCGATGATAGAAAATACTTCTGAAAATAGGAAAAATAAAAATGTTGGGTCAGAGTAGTAGTTCCATTCTCATCATTAAACCTATAATATAAAAGTCCCGCTAAGTTAGAAGTCCACCTCTGGATACGTATATTGTTGATGACGAAATCTGGGGGGTGTGTAAAGTGGTGCATAGTTACTTTTAATGATTAGAAAATCGAGAAATACCACGCGAAAAGAAGAGGGACTGGCTTAAAACCATTCCTTCTCCCCTCATTTTCGACCTCCCGGATTTCAGCATCAACAATATCGAAAGATAGAAGCTCATGGATTTAAATCCACTTTAACTTTCACGAGATTCCTTATTATAAACTAGAAAAAACGAGTTCAAATAGTTTGCTGAAGAGCTTTATAGAGTCAAATCCAGGCTGAACCTCCTATGGTGAATGATTTTTTATAACTAGTACAAGCTTGGTCTTCATTACCTAGCAAAAATCATGATTTTCTGTTAAAATTGCCTTAACTCCCCCTGGAGTTCTTCCAGACCGACATTTCATTATTCCATTTCATTAAGCCTATGCAGACCATAATATGACCACTCATCCAAGAAAACTTCAGAAAAAAGTAAAACGCCAAAAATGGCGCAACGTTTTCTTTCGTTCGCACGAGCATTACTAAGTTGACGTCAAAATTATTCAAAAGGCCTCGCCTACTTTACGACGGAGATTAGACGATTGAGAATCTTCAGTCTCACAAGAATTATCAATCTGTCTAGGTTGATTTGGAAGTCGGACAAAAAAGATTGCTTCGGTCAAATTAAGTGAAAGCTCGTGTGCCGAAAAATAGCGAGGAAGCGCGAGAGACGTAGAGGAAATCGCGTATCCACTCTGCTTCCATTGTCCTCCGCTAACTCTCCTTTCTCTGCGCTTTAGCCTCTCCCTCTTTGCACATAGTCGTGACGCGCATTTCTCGCAAAGCGCACTTTAACACACGAACTGTCACTTCGTTTGACTCATACAATAACTCTTTGAGAGCTATTTGGAAACGGTAAGATGTCATTAAATATACAAAATAAGTTCAAGGAGGGCGCAATACGATATCATGTCTTATATAATTTCGTCATGTCCTGGTCATGATGTATTGCGGTTTCCAAATTGCCCCTTAATCCAAAAGTTTTTTTCTTGAAGGTCCTAAGCCCTAGCTTCAATTGTATTAAGGTACAAATCTGAGCTAAGCTTCTAATTCGAATTCGACTTCGGATTTTTGCAAATTTTCAACTTCACGCAGCCCTATTGGGTTATAGATTGAAGTTAGAGTTCTATCTGAATCTTTGGGTGAAGTTAAATTAAAGTTGAGTTTGTTTTTTTTATTGAAGTTGATCCGAGCACAACTTTTCTCTTAATAATTTTGAACCTTGATCCGTCATTTTCAATTACCCCATAGCTCATATCTCCATTCATCCATAAAGCGCAACATTTCTAACGTCAGACTAATCTAACTATCGAAAGATATGAAAAACTAGCGCATTTAGAAACGCTCCTAGTATCCTTAGAGGTTAAAATAAAGGAATAGCTAATTAAGAAAGAAAATTGAAAGATAATTTTATCATATTCCTAAATGGCACAAAATAAAGAAACTCGGTTTGAATTAAACTTTTGTCGAGTTTTGCCAGAGCGATGAATTAATAAATAGGGTAAAATATTGCAACGCTATGGAAATGTGCGAGCTTCTTTTGAGAAAGAGCAGATACTTCCTCGTTCTGAGCTTTCTTCCGGAATTCATAATCCGCAAATGGTGGAAATCATTTTAGAGAGGGAAAAGACGATCAAACGTAATACCGGATTATCAAATTAGTGGCTTTTTAATCGAAACACCAGATTCAAGGTTACTAAAAAACCTAAGATCTAAGTCTTGATGCTAACAAAAATCCGAGTGAAGTGGTTTTCATCTCATAAGTCTCGATGACCTCGAAATAAATAACTTCTAAGCCGAAGTAATGAATATGCTCTCAAACTTCTAGTTTTAATAGGGTGGTAAAAATAAAGATATTTTAGATATGAAATGATGAACTATAATTTTAAAATGAAAATAAGAATAAACTGAAGTTTCGAGACGTTTGAAACTGCCCTCAAAATTTTTGAAGGAAAGAAAGAGGAAATCGAGTTGCTTTAAATTTGTGCATCATCAAGGCAGTGCATCAGAGTACGTGCGAATAGACCCTCGAAATCGAGTTTACTCTAAGGCATAATCCTAGGACCCGAGTTTGTATGCTACGTAGAGGGCAATGACATGATATTAAAAGGAACGGCAATTTTAGCCTCAAATTTGTTCTAAAAAATCAAAATCTTGAAATTTTGAGATAAGATTAATGTCAACTTGTAGTCCAGACAAGAGCTGCAATCCTATATAAAATTTGAAAATTTTTGAAACCAGATGAAAAGTTATAAGGATTTGAAAATTCAGAGTCAGAATATCCACCTATCATAGACGAAATCACTGATAATGAAATGGGTATTTACGTATTTTTACGGAAAAATGGCAAATTTAATAAAAACTCACACCTATTGTGCCTTTCAGAAGAGGAATGAAAGATAGCATCTTTTCTTGCTGAATCAACAATAGTTCAAAAAATGGACGAACAAGAAAGACCGAATGGCGTAAATAACAAATGGATAATTTCTAGGTCAAAGAGTTTGTAATTTCAAATCCTAACGAAAATTCTAAATATAAAATTTAACAGAATTTTAGAAAATTGCTTGATGATAAAATTCAGGCTTAACGTATGAAAAAACAAAAAAAAGCAATGTTATTCTTTGAAATTTCGGTTCGGAGAATGAAATTCTATCCGAAATTCTCGAAAATCTGAAACTTTTTAGTCCGCCTCGCCCCAAAATTTCTCAAGGCTAGTCCTCATAATTAGCTTAGCCGCGGGGTTCGTCTTTCTTCCCGCTGAATCTTGCGCGTTTTCTGAGTTTTTCCGCAGTTTTTCTGTGCAAATTAGTCGTATCTTCAACAATGTTTTTATTTAAATGAAAAAGTGGTGAACTGGAGCTTACGTAATTGGCGATAATTTCGAGCAGAAATAACTGCAAACATGCATGAAAATGAGGGTTTTCTTGCAAAATTTCCGCAATTTGAATTTTAAATCAGATATTTTTCGAAGGTTTGTTCCTTTTTGGCCTTCTGCTTTGGTGCACCAAACATATAGATTTAGTTTGCATAAGAATTTTAAACGGACCGAAAATGTTTCAGAGAAGGAAACGGACTTTATAGCTTGATTGCTATTGATGGTCAAAAATAGGAAGTGTCAAAGTTTCTAGGTTTTTCTGAAAATTTCAAGTATCAAGAATCTTCTTGATTCCTGGAATATGCGAAATTTTTATGGGCATTTCCCGCTCAAGTTCTAATAAGACAAAATATCATAGGATTCAGTATATTTGTTATGATGGTCTATCAAAATAATAATATCGTTAAGTAATAAATTGCTCTCAAGGGTATCTGAGAATTTTCCAAAAGTCCGTCAACTTCTTGAATTTAGTGTGGTGGAAAATAAAGATAATATTGTTTTCCATATTGCTTAGTTGGGGACTTGGTTTAGTTATACTTATATTTGGCGTGTTTTGATAGCAGCCAATATAATGCGTTATGCTATCTTTTTGTTTACCCTAAAGACGAGATACTACACCACCAGATTCATAAATAAAAAAGATATTAAAAATCGGGAATATTTTCGAAAACATAAATTTTGAAATGCAAAAAATTTCGCAGATATTTAACTAAACTTTTCAGAAAAAAAAACGAAAATTCTCATGTTCTGAGTTGAAAATTTCCTACGTTGACAAAACATTACGAATTCCGAATAAAAAAGTAGACACTAAGATAAACGATTCAATTAATTAGCGAAAAATAACCTAAAATTTTAACTACTGACGCAAACGTCCAAAATTCGACTATAAAACGCGGGAAGAATATCAATTTTTTGGGAAATTATGCATTCTTTCATCCCAGAAGTCGAGTTAAAAATTAAGTTATTTGTGCAAAACTTTTCTCCGAAAAATAGTAGTAAAATAGGAGGGTAGAACTCAAAATACGCCGTAATCTTCGGCAAATCAGCCAAAATCCAGGAAATTGAGATTTTCAAAAAACAACTCTCTGCCAAAATTTATCAACTTTACGTGATTCTGTGCATTTTTAAGGTCCTAAAATTTAGATTTAGCGCTATGAATTAAATAGTTAAACATTTATTAGGTTAAAATCGCCATACGCATGTCATTTACGCTATAAGTTTTAAATGAAATTCATAACCTATTCGAAAAAATAATAGCTTTAATGGCATCAAAACATAATTATGGGTATCTAAAGATATTTAAATATCACTGAGTTTATCACTTAGGAGAAGTGCATGAAATTTAACTGAGTCATCAAATTTTCTAGATTTTTAGAAGATATACCGGATTTTATATTGTGCAAAATTTCGGATTTCTCAAAACAAATCGTAATAAATCAAATCGAAATTCAAGAGACAAAACCAGTAATCACTATTTTCCTTCTTGTAAGTGTGACAAGTCATAATTTAGGTTTTCTACATGATAAATCTAGAACGTGCTTATATTATTCCGAAAAAGCGAATAATTTTGTGTAGGAGCTAAAAATGAGATAGATAATCGTGTGATTCATCTAATCTTAAAGAAGTGATACATATTAAATTTTTTCTAGAATAGTTTGAAATTTGTAGACCATTAAATGATAATCAGAGATGAAAAGACTCATTTTTAGATAATAATTTTAAGTATTTTCGGATAAGTCAGCAAATATTTGAAGAGATAAACATATCTTTACACTTTTAAGTATTGCTGATTGATATTTAAAAATTCCCTATTTTCGTGATAGATTCAAAATAATTTCGAAAAAAACTGTTCATTTCGTATGCATTAAAACTTGCACAATGAAATATCAAACATAAATGAACTCGTAGCGATATAAATGCCATCTTAGATGATATTTAAAGTTAGAGTAGACAAAAATGCACCTGTAGGGGAAATAAGCAACTTAAATTGAAATTTTAGTCCACACGCAGTCTGAAATGTCTTTTACGTTTTATGGACTTATAAAAATTTGGAAAGGCTCAAATTACGGATGTGAATTTGCGAAGGCACACAAAAAACTCATTAAAATAAAAAAATACAAAACTACAACTCAATCTGAAAAATCGACAGAACTAATTAGATTTGACGTCGATTAATTGAAAATAGAAGTAATTAACTATGAACTAGGAGTATTTTGCTACCAGACAGGGATTATGAAAAAATAGAATAAGAGGAAGAAATGGCGTTGGTAACAAAGCATCAACGCTTGATAGCAATATACTCATAGTCTAAACTACGCGGCACTTTTGCATAATTTTATTCTTGGTCCTACTCCTTCTGGAGTCTGTTTTAGATGATGAAAACAAGTCCAAAGTTGAGCATATTCTAAATCAGATGCGCGCTTTTATATAGCTGTCATTAACATTCACAAAGTGTAAGGGAAGATACGCACATAGGAATGTGAAAACACGACAAATGTGGATTTGGGCCTAAAATTGCGATGAAAGAGAAACTCGTAGAATTTTAAATGAATGCATCGTGGAGAGTGATCACAATTGTTGGATGGATGGTTTCAGAAACTTTCGGACTTTATACTCCATAATATGAACGATCAAACACATGTTCTAAGATTGCGCGGGAATGAGATTTCTAAACCAAACTTCACCAGAATCTGATTTACTTAGAAGAAGTTTTGGACTATATCCAAGAAATATAAAGAACAAAGAGTTTTCTCCATCCATCCTTTCGACTATTTAAAGCAGCCTTAAAATTTCTAACTTTTTGATTGATGTTCACAACAAACATCTGTCTACTCCTTAATGTTTTCCGAACGATCAAGGAATATGCTCAAAATATAAACAATTAAATCAGAATAGCCAAGAAATATTCTTAAAATGTTGCTAATGGAGTCTAGATTGTCAGATTTCTTGACGATTAAGGAATATCCTCTTAGAAGACACACAGAGTCATTGTTAAGTGCATGAAATTGCATTAAGCTAATAAATCTATGACTGCGGTAGGCCTTAAATTCGGATTATTTGATTGAGTTATGAAGTCCGTCGGTGGTGATGGGGAAGCAGAATACGAAGCTTCCGAAGAATTCGGCGATGATGGAGTAGATGAAGGCATATCCAACAGCGAGACTAAGTCATCTAAAATCGCCATAAAATCCGAGAAAATAAACTTATAAAGAGCAGAGCACACACCTTGGATAGCCGGGGTAGAGGATTCTGAGACTATCGTAATGGGAATCTGAAAATAAGGCATGAACTTGAGAATTTTGTTCATTCTGGATTCAATTTCAATCAATCTCGTGAATTTCGAAAGAGCTTGATGCGCCTATATGTGAGCCATCATAATTTTAAGAAATAAAATAGAATATTATTCTACTTCTCATTTAACATAAAGCACTCTTCACTTGCTACTCCTCTGACTCTACCAGCCTCATTGGCTAGAGCCACAAAACGGCCTCCTTATTCCACACCCGTTTTTTTCTTTTCCCCTATCCTCTCTTTCCTCAAAAAGTGGATGTGGAATACAAAAGGCCCCATAGAACAGACATCATCTTTATAGTTAAAAATGGTTGGAAGAAGTTGAGTGAGGCTTACCGTTAAAGTCGCCAAAATGCACGTGTGACTCGTTCCAACATCGATTTTGAGTAGATAGTCGCATCTGACCAGTCCAGGAATACTCATGCTCGGACACAGTGCGGGGATGTTGAATTGCGGTTCAAATGAGTAACTTTCCCGGACTGATACTTTCTTTTTCTCGAAAGGAAGACCAACTCCTGAAATTTAAGTTAGATAAGATTTTTTAGATTTGCTTTGACATTAATAATTGAGAAAAAATAGCAAATAGATAATATTTACTTGATGACATGGGGATAAATCTAGAATTTGATAAAAATTGCAATTATTTTCCAACTAAATTTGTTTGATACCTGTAGTTTGAACTGTAACAAGCTTCTTCTCGCTTTTACCCGTACAGTCTTGACCCTCGATTTGAATGCATTTCACGATGCTCAGGTGGACGTATCTTAGAGAGGCTTTCCATCTAAAAAAAAGATCATGAGATTTGATTCAAGTGATCAACTTTAACTCAAATAACTTCCTCAATTGAGTTGAGAGTCAGGTTTAATGGACTAACAAGACTTCGACTATGATATAGAAATTAAATGAAGTGAAAAGAATCAACTAGGATAATAGTTTTATCTCCTACTCTCAATAGATTTCATGTCTTGTTAATCGGTGATTTTAACTATAACCTGGAGAAGTAGTTGCAAGAGTTGCATTGCGTTGCATACGAAGTGGTATTGGGAAGAGAATCTCTGTCCTAACAAATTTTATTCTATTTCGTATACAACGAAATGTTATGATGTAACTACTTTTCTAAATAGCCTTTTTAAAGACATTCTATATCGTTGATGCCGAAATCTGGGAGGCGTGCAAAGCGGTGCACAGTTATTTTTAGTGGTTAGAAATGCGAGAAATAACGCGCGAAAAGAAGAGGGACTGGCTTAACATCGCTTCTTTCTCCCCCATTTTCGACCTCACAGATTTTGGCATTAACAATAGGATCGTACCGATTATAAACGCCAATTCTGGCATCAATCCTTTCCGTCGGTGTGAATTGGCTCTTTCGCAACCGGCACTCCACGACTATGCTTCGATCCCTAAAAATCGATGATTTTTTAAAAATATGATATTTTTGCGAAACGAATGATTCAGCTATTTTTAAAGTACGGAATCTAGTTTGCAGCCTATCAAGCTGTTTGATCAATGCCAATGATGTCATTCGCATGAATGTGCTGTCATATTTTTTATCAGAAAGGAACTTTCTCAACATCGTAAAGCAAATATTGTAACAAATCTAAGATTATGCCATGAGTAATCTCCTAGAAATCACAACTTAGGATTATTATTAAGCTCACCGTCATAAGCTAGATGAATTTATTTATGAATAATAGCAGCTATTTGGAAACCTCAAGCCATGTGAAATAGGATGAGGGGATGGTAGGGAAAACGATTCGATTCTTTTCTCACGCTATTTTCGCATGGCTTGAGGCTTCTAAGTTGCCATAATAACTTACTTAGGATATTTGAACTCTCTAGAATGTATTGAATCAGCTTGCTTGATGGATGGTCGCTCCAAAGGTGCTGGAGGCTGTATAGCGAAGGGTAGATGTTGCACACAGATACAGGTATTGTTCTTGAGAATTCGGATCTGCAAAAATGTAAACCATTGATATTAAAAAACGAACTTGATTTCTTAATTTTGAACAAATCTAGGAGGGACAATCGTTAGATACCCTCTGCGACCTACCTCCCTAAAGTTTTTCTGTCTAACGAAAGTGTTCCCTAGGTTCAATTTCGAATCTCAAATTTATTCTCGTAAATGCTTCTTCCAGAATAGTCCACGATCTTCTTTGAATTCTATTCCGTCTCATAAAATTTGCACAATCCTCAATTTTATTGCAGCAAACTTCATGTTTTGCGTAAAGCGCGCACATGTTTTGTTTGGAAAATGTCTAGTTTTACAGGCCGGCTTATCAGTGAGATTAAAAAAGCCTTCAAATTTTTAGAAGAATGCAAAGTTCATGTCATACTTCAAAATTTAGCTTTTCGAAATCATATGATTTGATATTCATGCGAAATTTTGCATCACAATGGAAAGAATGAAGGTATTTAGAGACCTCAAAATTTGATCCATTGATAAATTTAGATAGATCGACGCTTTTTATCCCTATTCAGATAGTAAAGTTTCAGCACTCTTTCAATGAAAATAATTTTGTCAAGTTTTTTCTTATAGACCTACCTTTCATCTTCATTCTATATGTAAAATTGGAGATAATAATAAAAATGGTTTAATAATAAGATCGCTTATTTAAGTAACTAACCTCTATCGAATACCTAACAGTGACTAAAGACAATGGCTCGTAGAATGATGGCGGCAAATTTGGAGGCAGCAAAATTGTAAATGGCAGGGTCAATTGAGTGACGGACAGTTTTTGAGAGGATGGTCCAGCAGAACCCAAAGACAAAAGTTCTTCCAGAGAGCAATTTCGCCAGATCTCAGAAAGCTCGTCGATAATCACTCGCTTGTTCACGAATTGGCGGCCCTAAAATTGTTTTTAGATTATTTTTGCTATCTGAAACATGTGACATTTTTATTGGAATAAAAAGATCTGATAAATATGCCATTCTTCATCAACATTTCAATCCTAGATCATAAGATTCAATGTTTTTCTTTTTATTAAATAAGCCTTCTCCATCATCTTGAAGTTTCAGATTAAAAAAATTGAATTGTCCAAGTCTCTCTGTTCAAATGTGTACTATTGAATATGAATTGTATGAAATATCGCGTTTGAATGATCATCGTATTCCGGTTTCTTTGAATAACTTACGTCAGTGGTGAAGTGCGCGTCGGCAATGCCGTACAGCCTCGCTTCAACTGAATCGATTTCGCACGTAGGTCGGGCTTCGATCGAGACCCGGCCCTGAAAACTCGAAAATCATCGTCAATAATAACAATCAAATCGACTTTCTTTATCATGCTCACTTTTATTAAGACTAGAAATTTAATCAGTGATAGATAGATGTTTGAAAGTTTATCGAATTTCTTCGATTCGGAAATAATTGGCAAATTTATCTTTGAACATCAATTGCTAGACTACCTAAACTTTGAACAAATTTGCGCTTGTTTAGGAGAAATTAGCAGTTTGAAAGGGCCTTTCATATTCCACACCTACTTTTTGAAGAGAGAGTAGGGGAGGGAGGTAGGAGGAGAGAAAAAAAGTGAGTGTGGAATACAAGAGGCCGTTTGAAAGCATTGATCTAGAAAATTGGCTAATTTAATTGATCGAAAACCAATTGTTTCGACAAGTCATAGAACACATTTCGAGCATAGGTTTTTCTCTATTGCATGAAAATGTCTATCCAACACAAAAGTACATGAATTGAATAAATGTCGATAAGAGGATTTGACATTGTGCATTTGGCTATTTGAAGAGTCACTTTAGCATAAAAATCATTTTTATAGCGAATTTTTCGAAATATTTGGACATCCTGAACGATTTGTACAAAATTTAACGAGAAATTCCGTAAATTTTGTCACAAATCGTTCCAAGCCCAATTTTAGCCATGTAAAACTAACCTGAATTTTCTCTTCGTCGTTGTAGACCGGTTTATCCAAACTAATGTCGATGTTAATTGTGGGTTGCATTTACTTTCTTCGATAAAATTAAAGACCTCCTGAAATATCGATTTTTTGCGAAATAATTCGAACCAGCTGGGGTTACGTCTTCGAGAAATAGATTTGCTCGGACGCTGATAAAGAAGGGGTGTGTCTTTTCTACCTTTTCCTACAATATTTTCATTTTCTGACTCTAAACTCTCTCAAAAATCAACAATACCTAATTTTTCACTGGGTGCTTAGGACTATTTTCATTCTAGCCACCCTGCGCCCTCTCAAAAACTTGGAATCTTGATGTTTTTAAGCCTGCTCAGAACATTGACTTTGCAAAGGTAAAGAGCGAGTTTGATAGAGGCAAAATATAACATGATTTAAAGAAATGAAAAGAAAGAAAATAAACGTAACGTTTTCAGGTCGAATGTTGAAGCAAACTGCAATGCAAACACGGAAATTCGGCGGAGCTTTGAGAAATAGCGTAGGAATTGGAGAGAGCAAGAACAAAACCTAGATAAAGCAAGTGCTTTTGATCTTTAAAAACTTGAACTCAAAACACGGCTACTGAAGTTGTTTGTACACGAGACAGAAAGTTCGAATGGACTGTTTTTAAACATATAGCTTTTTTCTACGCGAAATTATCATTGTGGAATACAAAATCGAGGAATAAGTTTAAGCACGAATAAATTCTTTTTTAATGAAAATATGCTATTTCCATCGAGTTATGAATCATAGATGCTAAAGAAATGTAGGAAAAGTTCGAAGATAAACACTATTTCTGCAAAAAAATGTTTATGAAGAATCATAAAATTCTGAAACTCAGTTAAAATGGACTTGCGCTAAAATCATAGCATCTTGAAATATCAACTTCTCCATCATATGGTAAAGCATAGATGCGTAAAAACAAACGGACTTTCACGAAACGCTGACTTATCGCTCGAACATTGATTCTGACTCAGCGAAGAACGATCACTTTCTCCCGCAAAGAGTGGTTGAGATAGAGAGAATCGACGAGAAATAATAAAATTCGAAGAGATAAATGAGAAGTTAGAGAAAGGATGAGAATGATGAAAGTTAGCCAAAGAGACTGACTGACAGACGAAAAGGGAAAACCAGCTGTGCCCTTCAATTCGCAGGAAGTCAAAGGGTCAGCAGCCAGGAAGAAAACGACAACTGGATGTGATTTAAAAAGACACATATGAAAATAAACAAAGAACGAACAAATACAAACTGAAACGACTACCTATAAAACAGTATTTACTTATCTTATAAAATTTTTCATTCGTAACTCATACAGGATGAGACAATATGCATTATTGATTGGAGAGAACGTCGATATCCAAAAATTGCGCTATTCGTCTTGTTTCTCTTCTATGCGACTCACTATTTCGTTCCTCCAACATTCGATTTCTAATTGCTGCATGCATATCGACTTTCTTCCCAATCAACGATGTCTAAAAACATCGTGGTTTTTAAGAGACATTATTTTAAGACGGACAGAAAGCTTGGCGCAGGCTAAAAAGTCAATCGATCTTGATATGGGTGGTATGGTTGGAGACCCCCTAGGGCCCTAGTCACAAAAATGGGGAGACCAGGCCTGGGGATGGGACAAAATAACCTCGACTTTTTTTTATTAGAGTCCATGGGTGTATCCACCCATGTAGGTTTGGTTCGGATCCGGGACACTTTTGCAATTGTCCGGACCCTTGTTACAGTTATTCGTGGAATGTCTCTTAATGGATTGAGATTACTATGAAATAAATATTGAATTTGGTTACAGAATTTTGAAATAAAATATTTGAAAGAATATTTATTTGGGTTACAATTATCCCTCATCATTTTTTAATGTCTTCGAGAGTTGTCTGTATCATGTGCATTGAAATTAAATTATCATTTCACATTTTATTGAATGAAATTTCTATATGAAATCTGAGATTGTTATAATCAAGCTTTATTTTATGTTCATTTTCCCGACTTCACGCCATTTATTCGTTTGTGGATCGTATTCCTCGATTGAATTACAAAAATTTCCACCGAAAAATCTGAAATCCAAGTTAACACATATTTCGTATAAAGATATGCAAAATCTTAGCTCACCCTCCGATTGCATACAATTTCCCGTTAATGACAATGGACGAGTGACGCCTTCTTGCATAATCCATATCAACGATTTGAGAAATTCGACTGTCAACTGGAGCTGAGGGATCGAAACAAAGACAGGATTTTAATACCTCAAGACTAAATATATAATGCTACATTATTTATCATATAAAATTAACGACTTCCATCCTCCAGTTATGTAAATTCTTCC
Organism: Diploscapter pachys; assembly: GCA_002287525.1. Lineage (NCBI taxonomy): Eukaryota > Metazoa > Nematoda > Chromadorea > Rhabditida > Rhabditidae > Diploscapter > Diploscapter pachys. The sequence continues at coordinate 66,778 of LIAE01010398.1, forward strand.
ATTTAACGATGTAACTCCGAAAGAACGTCGTCTTTTTGGAATCTCTCCGATTTCAATCCATTTCCGTTCATCGTCTGATAACCGATATATCTTATTACTAGTATATCCATCAATAACTAAATATCCATAATTATAATAATGAATATACTATAATGTGACCGTATAAACTTTCATCGCATGTTATTGTTTGAGCCTGTTCAATTGAACGAGGAAAAGCAGGTCCTGTTTGCCATATTCCGTCTATTAAAACCTGAATTAATAATTTAATAGACTTTCGTTCAATCTTCTTACACCAACTCGATTCGTATCTCCACCCAAATAATACAATTTGTCTTTGAAATAGGCCACAGATGCATCAGTACACCATTCAGGAGGATCTGGACCTGTAAAACTCTTTGAACCGATCATTCATGGATTTGTTGATAAGACCTTTTGAAGTTTGTCGAGTATTCAAGTCATATATTTCAAATGATTTATGTTCGCTGTTAATTGCAAAAATCTGAAGTTTAAGAAATTATTCAAAATAGCGAGCATAAGAATTTACTTTATTCTGTGTAGTTGCTACTTCGTATGGCGCATAACAATTGTGGAATTTTGCGATCTCTTCTACTGAGAAGGTAAATGAATTGAACAAGCCTATTCTTCCTTCATCTTTATAATAATTTCGATAACAAACTAAATTATTATGAATCGTTTCAAAGTCTCTTACTTAGCTTTCAATATAATTTCTTACAGTAAAATAAAATTTTATGTGAATTATTGGATGAATTGTCTCCACCGATTTGCAAATTATCGATATTTCGGGCTAATTCATTTATTGTATTGTTAATCAGTGGGGTTTCACTCCCTTTCTGAAATTATCACTTCCATTTTAGCAATGAATTATTTATTTTTAAACCTCTAAAGCATCTGCAATAATCGCAGCTCCATGAGCTACAGCCTCTTCAGGATTGATATTGTATCTCAATTTTGTCTGATCAAATTTATGCGACAAAAGTTCTTGAATTTTTGGAATTCGAGTTGATCCACCAACTAAGATCTGTAACGAAGGGAACTTTATTTGATTATCGAACATAAAATTCAGAATCACCACATGATCTAACTGCTCTGATGATGTCTGCGCAGTATTTAGCCCTATATCAACTAACTCCATCGATTTGTTGAATAATTCATTGCATAGTTCGTTAAATTTAACTTTTGTTAGTTCTACATTTACTTCTTGTTCATCATTTATATCCATCTAAAATTAATTTGCCTATAGTATTATTCAGCTCAATATGCAAATAAATCAAAAGATTCTTACATGGACATTATATGACTCGATTTCGAATGAAAGAGCTTCTTTAGTTTTCCTACAAACAGTTCGAAGTCGCTTTATAAGTTTCGCTTTTTGAATAATATCGAAATTTGATGCTTGTATAGAACTATCGTTTACATATTTCATTATTTTGCTGTCGATATCTTGACCTCCTAAAAATTCAAATAATAAATTGTTCATTAACAATTCTAAGCCTAACCTAAGTAACTATCACCAGTTGCAGCTATTATCCGAATTTCTCCGTTCTTTATTTCAGCGACGTTTATATCGAGAATCCCTTAACCAAATGATAAATGGACGAACTTTTAGCTAAATACCTCCTCCAAAATCGAAGATCAAGATTTTCGAATTTCCTAATTTAGCTTTGTGATTGTAAGCAATTGCAGCTGCAATAGGTTCGTGTAGTAAATACGTCAATTCAAGCCCAGCCAATTCGACAGCTCTTTTCGTTGCATCTATTTGTTTTTCATTGAAACATGCAGGGATTGTAACCACTGCGCCGGTCACTTTCGTGTTTAGATATTTCTGCAGATTTAATCTTCTTAGATCCGAAAATTCATCAATTAACCTCTGCAGCAGTTTTTAAACTTTTCAGAATTTCCGCCGAAACTTCTTCTGCTTTTATAAACTGTTCATTCGGTTTTCCTTTGTTCAACACATATCCACAAAAACCCTAAAATTAGCGTTTTGAGAAAGTCATGATATTTTAAATATCCTACATCTCTCGTGTCGACGTTAAATGCCCAAAGATTTAGATTCGCAGCAATGGGCAAATCAACCAGAGATTTCCAGCCAATCAAACGTTTTGAGTCTATTTTTAATAAATCTTATCACAACTTTTCAAAAATATAATTTTTCTTACCATATACAATATTCGACGGGTCTGTATCGCAGCTCAAAGCAGAATGACCGACTAAAATACCCGATTCACAATACGCAACTACTGAAGGAATGTTGAGGTTGCCTAAAATTTTAGAATATTATTAGAAGATGATAAATACAGACCATCGTCGGAAACAATCACAACAGGCCGTCCATCCTCAATCACAGAAACACGCGAATATGTCGTGCCCAGGTCAATGCCGATGTAGACCATCTAATTTAAATATTTCTTTTAAGGAAGAATAAATGATGATTACATTAATATGGAATCTCTTGAAAAGAAAACGATAATTTAAGAAATTGAAACGTTGGCCAGATACTTGCTAACACTGACAAGACTAAGGAAATTTATAACAAAATTGACAATAATAAAGCGATATTTGAGTAATAAAAATGGAATAACGGCAATTTTGCACTTGAAACATTCGAATTTTATGCAGATAACATAAGGAATGACAAAATTGTGTGTAATTTACAGTATTTCATTGTCTACCTTCATGATATTTCGGTTAGACGATAAGGCAAGTCATGTTCTAAACATAAAAATATGTCCTAACATCCTTTTCCGACTTATTTAAAAGCAAACAGCATTTTATTGTCGACTTTTATGGCTATGAAAGAACGTTGAATTTAGAGCTCGCAAGCTCCGCTCACTTTGTGAAGCAAAAATTGGCCCTGGGGCCGTTCGAAAATTAGTCGTTAACGAAATTTCGAGAAAAATTTATTTCTGAAACTCCAAGGAAGTTCCACATAATTATATCCTGTATGTATAAAATTCGTGCATTTTGCGCTATTTTATCACGTAATTTGTGTTCTTTGAAAGATTTATTGATTTTTTTGCATTATTTTTTCCTCTTCAATATAAGATCAACTCGATAGTTCTTCGCGCATTTGTTGTAGTAGTCGGGCATATCCTTGGACATCCCACCTGCCAGTAACTCCACTCGTTCTTTCTTCTCTGGGCCCAAGCTTTCCTTCGGTGCTTTCTGAAGCTGTTCCAGTTCCTTTGCGGTATCATCCTTGTCGGTAATGGAACTGAAAACCCAATTTCTATTGTCAGGTATAAGTCCTCATATCAATCCGAAAGTTTAAATTTGTTGATTTTAAGCTTCAGGTAAGTCTAGGTTAATAAAGGCAACTTGAAAACCTCAAGCCCTTAAGCGATGCGAAATAGCGTGGGAAAAGGAATCGTTTTCCCTACCCATCCCTCTCACCCCATTTCGCATGGCTTGAGGTTTCCAAATAGCCCTTAATAAATAAATGAAATTGGTTTAGATTCAACCTACCGTGAACGTGAACGACTGATTCACCAGGTCGCAGTACTCGTGACGCTCGCGCTGATAGTCATTCTCGATTTTCCAGTACATGTGCCAGACGTTGGCGACTGAGGGAATCAGGATCATCACTGAAAATCGGAGTTTTTTCAAGTTACTTCAAAGTTAAGGGAAACTTCAAATTTCCTGTGCAAAGTGAGTTAAATTTCTTCTATATTAAGAAAACTCGGAGAAAAATCTCGTTTGAAAAAAGCACCAACAATACTTACGCAGCACACCAATGATCAGCTTGAGTTATCTCAATTCGTGGTCTTCTGGTGAAGTCGTTAGTGAATTCGGGTTTGGGTTGTCATCGAACAGATGCGCGACACGTCGGACGAACCTCCTCCTCGAATTCAGTGAGAAAAACCTCCATCTGATCGTCGGAGCAGTCGGAGCAGAGCTCTCAGAGTCTTTCGTGAGGGCATCGGGGGACTCAGGGATTGAGTTTCATAATTGGGAAGGCAAAGAGTAGAGAAATGAAAGCAGAGCCATGGGGCTTTGGGGCCTTTTATAGACCTAACATGTACCGGAAAAAACTACTGTAGGATTCTCTAATTCTCTTAAATCTAACAATCTATTGGAAAGTTGATAGAGATCTATGCTTCAAGAAGCACCACAAACCCCACCTCTTCTGATTTAATTAGGTGGATTTTGAAATATCATCATCAAATCTGATCAGATAATACGATGTTAACGAGTGTTAAGTTATGAAAAAACATTACAAACCCCGCCTCTTAATTAATTCGAAATTAACTTTGCTCTAGAAATTTGAACCGTATATGGAAGGAGTCTGAACAAAGTATTATTTTTGAGCATGATATTTGAATATTTTGCAATCTAATTTATTCATGAGCAAAACTGAATTATGGCAAGAAAAGGCAACGAGATCCCGTATCAAAATCTATTAGCAAAAACTCATAGAAATTTATTCCACTTTAATAGTTCATAATTTCTAATTGTCTACTTTCTATTTTCTTAAGTCTACTTCTTCTTTCTGTCCCCTTCCAGGAAGGTCTCTTTGAATTGCAGACGGAGGACGTTCTTCTGAATTTTCGCCATCGAATTTCGAGGAAGAGCGTGCAAAAAGAACACGCGTTTCGGCACCTAAAATATATTTTTTGAATGTGTGTAAATTCATTATTTCTGATATAATTTTTTTATTTGTATTTAATTTTAAAATTTCAAGAACTTGATTATTTAACATTTTCCTATTTCAAAATCCATATATACGAATCTCTCTAATCGTATTTAGAGGAAGGTTTAGAGAACTTCATTATCCGATGACATTTTTGTACAAGTTTTAAGATAATTACATCATCTATATCTATGAATCCGATATTTATACTCAAATGAAATTTTTTTTTAAAAATTCTCTTTTTAGGAAAACTATTATGTTCTGCAAAAAATAATATTATCGTTGGTTGGAGAGAAAATCCATATTCAAATACAGCAATTAGAGATTGGATTTGGGAAGCGAAATAGTGAGTCGCGTAGAAGAGAAATGAGAGACGAATAGTGTAATTTTTAATATCGACGTGTTCTCTCCAATCAACAATACAAAGTGCCGAACCTTGTATCTAGCATTAGTCAGACCAAGCCTATGAAGGATTTTATCTTCCATCTGTTGCAGCGATTTGTCGTCGTACTTGTTTTCCTTCAAACAAACTACTGCGACGACGGCCTCGCCGAAGTCGTCGTGCGGAATTCCTGGAAATTTTAGCTATTTTAGATTATTAAAGATTGTAAAATTATTTTTAACATATGAATCTTTGATCTTCTTAAAAATTAAACTATTTTGTATAATTTATTTAAAAATGTTTAGTTAAAGATGAACAAGAGCTTATAATTGAGGTCGAGTTAGATAATGCAGTTGTTTTCTGAATTATAGTAAGTTTACCGATAACAGCCGATTCCGCAATTTCCTCCATCTTATCAATTTGATCCTCGAGCTCTTTTGGATAGACGTTCAGCCCACCTGTGATAACCAAGTCTTTGCTGCGGCCGAGGATTCGAAGGTATCCTGAAATTATTCAAGTATTTCAATTTCATCTATATTTGTTCACAAGGACATTTTCAACCTAATCAAAATCCATGTATCATGAGAGTGCACAATTATCCCGCGCAAGTACTATTTTCTCGGAACTGAACAAAGTAGTTCGAAAAAAAAAAAAGTATTCATATATCTAAGGAAACCCACACAAACCTGCATCATCGATTTCTCCCATATCGCCGGTGATGAAGTATCCGTCGTCGGTGAAGTCCTCCCTGGTCTTCTCCGGATTTTTCCAGTATCCCCCGAACAGGCTGTCCGACTTGATCTCGATGTTGCTCGTCTCCGCGTCGATGCGGATTTTCGTGCCGCGGATCGCCTTCCCGACTGATCCGACGATCCGCCCTTTCGGGTCCATTGGATTCGATGTTATTACGAGAGCTGAAACTGCATCAATTATTTCCTCAAATTGCTAAGTATCAAGTCAGAATTTTCGTCTCTCAATAGAATTTCGATGGTTTTTCATTATCCTTTAGAAGAGTTGTGATAAAGTGAAAGACACTATCTAATAAGACAATTTTAGCTTAAGTTTCTTGAAGTAATGTCAGAAATTCCAGCCTTCCGTCATTCCATAGCGTTCCAGAATGGCGTGTCCGGTTTGGTTTCTGAACTCGTCCCAAATCGCAGGCGACAGCGGCGCGCTTCCGCACACGAACAGGCGCACGTTCCGGTAGTGCTCGCGACCGAAGCGAGGCTCCGAGAGGATTCGACTGCAAAGGGGTTGTCATTTCCCTACAAAAGGAGGAATGTTTACCTATAGTAAGTTGGAACGCCCATCATCACCGTGCACTGAGGCAGGTACTTCATGACATCCTCCATGTTGAATTTGTCTCTGAAAAATTGGAAATGGAAAACTTACGCGACTGCACTGAATCAGTGGAACACAAACATCAGTCGTATGACATTAATGGAGTCAATAGTAGTATTTTATATTTGCAAAAAAGTAAATACTTCCAAACAACCGACGAATGCGAAAACAGCGTGCAGTTCAATGCGATCATCATTCCGTGAACGTGGTAGAAAGGTAACTGGTGAAAAAGGCTAGAAATACAGCTTGAAAGTGATTCTTACGGCAAATTTAAACTTACACATCAGTCTGCACGAATTGCCACGCGTCTAACAGCGACTCGGCATTCGATGCCAACCCGTAGTGAGTCAGAATGGCACCCTTTGGTTGACCTGCAAATTTGATAAGTCACTTCGATATGATTCAGATTAACAATGAACAGAAATAGACAAAAACCTTCCTTCTTATTGTTAGCTCTAAGAATACTGTTTCTAAGAATGTGTTTCGTCCGTAAGATAAAAATTCCGAAGATATGTCCTCAAGATCGATCTTTCATATAATAATTTTCCAGAATAGAAATTTCTGATCAACTTTCAACCCTATTCGAACGCTCACCAGTAGTTCCACTGGTGTAGACGATGCAGGCCGGATCAGACTTCTCGACGTTCTCCACGCCCATTTCCGGCTTAACCTTCTTCGACTCGCGACTCAGGTCGATTTCCTGAAATCTTAGCAAAATTACAAGCCAAGGAAAAGTTATTGTCAATGACCGATTATTCGAAACGAAATAAATAATGCGTAATTTCAGATATGCAAGATGTACATTGTGTGACTGCAAATAGTCGCCAAAGTCATTTATTCACTTCAGTCAATGGCGGTAAATCCGTTTGTAAATAACGTACTAATTTCCTGGAATCAAGCTTTCTTTTCTTTTACTTGCTCTCAAGTAATCGGCCACTGACAATAGAAGAACCTTGATGACGTGCGGCACTTGGTCGCGGAACACCATATCGCATTTCGAGTCGCACGTCACGAATAGCTTCGGCTCACTGTCCTGAAAAATTAATTTAGATTATAAGTTTAAAAGAAATGCAAAACAAGATACAAGCAATGCAAGTCTTCTAATAAAACGGCATCTTTTCTTGAATGGCATAAGATTTTTGAATAATCAAGAAAGCCTCCATATGAGATAGCGATATATTTCATTTTAAATTGCACGAAATTTCTTAAAAGGCAACTTGAAAACCATAAGCCCTCGAGTCATGCGAAATAGTATGGGAAAAGAAACCCGTACCTTCCAATACTCTCCTCTAACCATACACTATTTCACAATAACTTGAGGAGGGCTTATGGTTTCCAAATTGGTTTCTTAGAGCCAAAGAAATTCTCGTGCCTTAATATAATGTGTGGTCTCAGCCTGGGTATAAACCGGATTGACTGGGATGTAGATCGCGCCGAGTTTGAGACAGGCCATGTACAGAGCCACTGAATCGACCGACTTCGTGACGCGGGCCAGCACTCGGTCGCCTTTCTGAATCAGGTACGGGGAATTCATCGATGCACAAAAATCAGTAACGTGAGAAAAGACCGTACTTTACATTTATGGGTTAAGGCTGATAGGAGAATTGCGGCTCTTGTTAGTTGATTTAACGAATCTTTTTTGGGCCACCTGTACTTGCATACAGCTTACACACACGCATACATCTGTACTTACGGGCAGGTAGGGAGGGTAGGAAATATGGGAAAAGCGAAAGAAAAAAAAGAAAAGAAAAAGAGCCGCCTGTAGATACAGAAGGCCCTTTCCTTTATTGTGATATCAGGGATTTGACATACGCTGATCCCATACGTCGAATGGAGTCGATTGGCGTACTGGCCGGCACGACGCGCGAAATCGCCGTACGTAGTCGTGCGGATGTCCTCAATGAATAGGACCTGAAAATGTATGAAATACTCGATTTTTAGATTATATTTTAAAAAAATGTTCAGGCTTAGGACTAAATAAACTAAAATAGGCTTAATTTCATTCAGCTAATATTATCTTGTTGAAATAGGATAAACTTATGATTGGGGTTTAAAAATACCCACTTTGGAGGGATTCTCATGCATTTTGGCTCGTTGCACGAGGTTGTTCTCCTTCGTCGCCACATTTCTGATTTGAAGCGCCCATTTCTGGCCGTATCGTTGTAGCATCGTTTCGGGAAATGTCGTGTTTATTTTGAAAACAAGAATATCACAATGTCATAGCGCTGAGAAATTCAAATTCTTACTAGAATAGAAGAACTAGCTGTTGAATCAATAAGTTCTTTGCGCCAAAGCTATGGTGAGAAGGAAGGGTGTAGTTTATCCTTTGAAGATTACTTCTGGAAGAATAATATCTTGAATCTAAATAATTTTATATGAAAATGATAAATGGCAGTAAATAAAAAACCTTTGACAATTTTCAATCTTCTTGGTATGGCTGATAAGATCCCGATTCTAATGATGGGAATATGATAAACGGTAAATAACATAACAGATTTTTAGATAAGTTTAAAAATATTGGTAAATTTTCCAGATTTTTAAAAGTTTTTCTTTATCACATATTCAGATCTCATCGATTTATTCGAAGAATGATTCATCTGGAAGCTAAACGTTATTTTGCACAGCCTGACATGTCGAAACGTAGCTTGCAAATGCTAAATGTCACATTCTCTTTCTATCTAGCGATTTATCCAGCATTGAATGTTAAAGCAATTTCTTTATCTAATATTGATTTTATTCAATCTGCTCATATATATTTTAAATTTAGTATGAGTTTGAACTTTTAAAAATATTTTGCAAGTCCCTGAGCATAGAGTAATTCAATCATATCGATTTTACCTAACCCATGATCTATGTTCAACTCTTTCTCCTTATCAAATTCCATCATATCTTATCAATATCAACCTGCACGGCTCATATGATTGTGGTAGTGTCAGAGAGAGCATTTTATCGAGTTAAAGAGTTAGAAAAGCCCTAGAGGAGCTTGAATTTGAGAGAAAGAGAGAGATTTGTGCACAGTTGTCAGATTCACACTAATTCTGCATCCAAGCAGATGGGCTGTAAGAAAATGTGTGTGTATGTTAGAGAGAATGTCACAGAAGCTTGAGAGGAGGGAGGCTCATTTCAAACAAACAATCATAGATGGCAAGGCTTTATTCATAAATTATTTTGTTATTCTTTGCCTTTGGTTTATTTTTTGCCACTTTTTATTTTATATCGAAAATATAATAATCAAATCGTTTATAATTGCAGCACAATTCTACTTCCGCCTGTCAGAAACATATTTTGCAACACTAGAAAAATTAGCTTATTCCTATTCAAACTAATTTCAAAATAGTCTAAGTTATTTATTCCGAAGTTAAAATGATTCGCTCATACGAGCACGGTTGGCGGAAATACAAACCTACACTAAGGGCAAGTGATTTTTTATTGAAAAATAATCGATCATTTTTAAAGCTATTCTGCGCGATATCGAGTTTCCTCATGTTTGTCGTCGAATTTGCACTCTCACTTTTCGAATATCTGGAATCTAGGAAAGATAATGTGCTGGCAGCCGTTTTCTCGGGTAATTTTTTTCTTAAGTTTCAAGCAATTGTTTATTTCAAATTATATTATAAAATGCCATGGCTTTAAGGTAGAAAACTTTCAGGCATTTTCCTATTCCACTCATTCCTATCCTTCCTGTATTTCATTGGATCCGTCAGAATGTCACCGTGCCTTCAAATGCCTTTATTAACTGTTCAGGTAAAACTTGCAACTTCTAAAAACAATAAATAAATACAAGTGTTTAGCTAATTTTCGTGTCCGGGTTCCTGTTCCTCATAATTCTTTGGACGCTGGCAACCGTGTTGGCGTTTTTCGACTTATTGGTGGATATTTCTCCCTATAGTAAGTCCAAACCTGGATTCGCTTTTTAACTGTAATTTTCAGAGGGCATGAAAAACGGCGAACTATTTGTAATCGTCGAAATACTTCTAATTGTTATATTCGTGGTTTCTGCAAAGTTTTCGCTGGTTTTGTACAAAGGATTCAAGCAGATAGAGAGCGAGAAATTCTATCGAATGAATTTGATCAACGGCGGCATGTCGCATTCGTATGTTTCGAATACGATTCCACCTACCGACGTATGATTGTTTATTTCAAATTTATTTAATGCTAATTTTGCGCAGTTATACAATTATATAACTTTATCAAATTCACATTCACTTATTAATGTATCTCTTTATTATTATGTCAAAGTGCAATAACTTATAACTTATTCAATTCAAATCG
>LIAE01010398.1:77487-95698 GCA_002287525.1 Diploscapter pachys
GGGATATCTACATATTACATGAAAAGCTAAGGCTTTAGGTTTAAAATTTGCGAATATTATGAGACTTAGAAGTCCATTAATAAAAGTAGTAAGTAGCAACGCAAGTAATGCATTTAGAAACTCTTGAAGCCTTTTAGCCGACTTTTCCGTATTACGTAATACTTTTATTAATTGTTTCGATGCATCACAAGTTTTCCATCTGATCTATGCTATCCTGCCGCTGAGACGATATCATTTGCATTTTCATCTTCATTTTCGCCTCTTTGTTCATCTGTTCCATTTTTCTCTGTATGACTTGGTTCTTCTCATCCAAATTAGACGAATCATCTGGGTCTTGTTGTTGTTTCTGCTTTTCGGAGATATATTCTGGAGTTAATTCATTTTTTAAATCCATATAAAAATCTTGGAATGTAAAATTTTCATCGACCTTCAAGTATTTCTAAATTTTGAAAAATTTCCGATAAATTTTCCAATATTCTCTACACATTTAGATCCATTTACGCGATTTTTACATTTTATGTAAATTCAAAAATTTCAATAAAAAGTGAAAAAAAGAAAAATCCTTACTTTGAAACTGTTTTCCAAGTTTGGGCGACTGCATGACGAGTTCCTCTATCTCCTTGGTCGTCTCAGGCCCGAACTTTTTATGCATCAGACTCTCGAACATCTGCTGCTCGTCGTCAGTCAGTTTGCCTGTGAATTCAACCAGATCTAGGAATTTCTTGCCTTGATTATCCATTTCAAGGCACTCCTCACCTTGGCAAGTCGTCGATATCTAAAATAGTAGGCATTTTTAGGACCATTTGGAAACCGCGAAACCACGAGACACGAGACATTGAGAAATAGCGTGAGAAAAGAAAACCTACCATCTTTCATACTCTACGCTAACTCTACACTATGTCGCGCTATGTCTCGCGGTTTTCAACTAGCCTAATTTTTAGATTATTTCTATGACTTGATCAATTTAAAGACAAACTAAATAAAAGTAGATAAATCTAATAAGTTTGAAGAAGGTAGATTGGTAATTCATAAATGATGGTTTAACGAACTCTATAGCTAAAGATAGGAAAGTTAGGCTAGATTAATGTGAGACGGTATGTGAGAAAAGACAGTCAGTCCATCAAATATTAGCTGTTAAGTGAATCGAAAGAAAGTGTCTTCATTTATATTTCAGAACTTTAATTCTAAAGTCCCTTACCTCCTCTCCATTCTCATTGAAGCTCCTGGTCTTCAAAGTCAGTGAAATGCCAGTAGAGGTAGAAGTCGTTGGTTCATTCGCGTTCATTGATGGCTTCCTCTTTTTGAAAGTGTAAGCCCCAGATTGAGCATTTTCCTGCGTCAGCGTGATTTCTTGGTGCATCATGTCCTTCATGGCCTTAGATTCGGGGTTGTTGATTTGAATATACCCGTAGTGCTCGTCATCGAGATTCAGTAGAATTGCTAGCTCTCCTCTGAGCTGAATTTAACCATTTTTAGACTTTACATAACTTTAGCGAATAAACGTTGTAAGAATATTTGAAGTCAATTGTATTATTTAGTCAAATTATTCAAAATAAAGCACTTAATGAACTAGCCTCAGCAAATTTCGGCCTCGCATCCTTGTCAGCGTTCCAGCATCGCTCCATGATGTTGTAGCTGAATTTTCTTGATCCTTCAAAAGTAGGCAATAGTTTCCGTTACATTTCATTCGGACACGTCTCTGGCTGCTCAAGTCGTTTTCCAGCTTCCAAGTACTTGATCATGTCGAGTGGTTGAATCATCGGATAGGGTCCATCGCCCATCGAGAAAATCTCGAACAGCAGTACGCCGAAGCTCCAGCTAAAGTTTAAAAGTGAGCGATTTGAGACAAATTAACATTGCGATGTTATTAACAAAGAAAAGTAGATGGAAAAGACTTTGGTACTCTCGTTAATGGGAAAATGCATCAATGTAATCAAACATTACTTGATAAAAAGTCAGTAAATCTTACACGTCGCTGGCGGAAGAGTACTCGTAGAACTTCAGTGATTCTATCGACATCCATTTTATCGGCAGCCTTCCACCCTTAGCCGTATAAAGTGCTGAGTCGACGTATCGGCACAGACCGAAATCACTGATCTGAAATTTTGATCAATTCAAGGGCAACTCATGATTTTTGACATAATTGAGGAAAAATGAAAAAAAAATGCTTTTTCCTGAATAATCTATTCGTTCATAGCAAATACCTTGGCCACTAAATTCTTCGTCAATAAAATATTTCTGGCGGCTAGATCTCTATGAATGAACGACTTGCTGCTCAGGTAGTTCATTCCATCGGAGACCTGCCACGCGAACGAGACCAAGTCCTTGACCCTCAAGCACATGTCTGCGTGAATTGGGCAGGTATCGTCTTTGTCCTAAAATCATCAAATTTCCTTTTTAATTGATTAAGACTATTGTTTAGTCATCCACTGAGTCCTTGAAATTCATATAATAATAGCACTCTTTTAACTTCAACGATATTTACTATCTCTGACTAAAAATGATATCAGCACTACATGTATGGGATTTTTAATTTCCAAGATGTCATTCAATTTCAAATATTACCATTAGAAGATAATCTCGGTGGTTCCTCAAGAATTTGAGCATATCACCCTTTGCGCAGTACTCCACGACTATCATAGGATCGTACGGATTGGAAACACAACCGAGCATGCTGAATTTTCTTTTAATATATTTTTTCGTTTTGAAACCTGAAATCTTGCTGTTTTGATCTATGGTGTTGAAAAATTGATAGAAAGTGGAAAACGTCAAAACAAGCCGTTCTTATGGTTATGAAAAAAATCAGGATTTAAACATTTTTGCAAAGCGGAAATTCATGAGTTATGACACTCTACCTGATGATATGCGTATGATACCCCAGTCGCTTCATGAATTCTATCTCGTGGAAAAAGTCTAGGCGATTTTGCTCGTCGGCGTGTGCCGGAAGACGTTTCACAGCGGCTTCCACTTCGTTCAATTTCTCTGACTCTAATGCCAGACCGAGGCCTTGATTCACCATCAACAAAGGGATTTTGCCTGGAAATACAAAATTTCACAAGTCAGACCATTTTTAAGAAAAAAAAGCTTCAGTAAATGGGTCGGGAAAAATTCTGTTCAAGTTAAGATTTTCGATTCTTATAAACAAAGTGATAATGATTTTTCGACGTTTAGATACCGATTAGCGTTCCTTTGTAAACGTTAGCAAACGCGCCATTCCCCAGGATGATGTTATCATGAACCACCAGATTCTTAGGAGTAATTTCCCAGATGTCACTTCTAAAAATCGTATTTTTTAATTTTTAAACTAAACTTTAAAGACTTGTTAGCCTCCGCCAGCAATCCAATGTCCATGTAATGGTTGGTGGCGGCGAAATTCGTCCCAATAGTCTTGCTGAAAAGTCTAAATAATTCCTGATTTACTCATTTTTGAAATAATGATTACAGAGGTGAGTCGGCATCATTAGGCCTGCCAATGCTTGTTTCGTCAGAAGTATCGGTTTCGTTTCTGGTGCTATGTTTTCCGGAGTGTTTGAGCCAATGAGCTCTGAAAATTCAGCAAAAATTAGTAATAATATAAGCTGATAAAGCCAAAAATGATATTCTAAAGAAAATTTATTCTTTAATAAAAAAGTATTATTATTAGTATTATTTACTTTTGGTCCTTTCTCCGCATTTTTCGCGTTTTCCGCTTAGTTTCAATACCATTCATCTCCAGATCATGCTTACGTTTGATCGCCAGATAGCAACAACCACGGCAGCAGCAGAAATACAAAATTATCGCAAGCACAATTATCGTTATTGCAGTGACCGGAAGACCGATAGCAAGGGCAAGAACTAAAATTAAACCTCACTATTTCATTATAGTAGTTCATTTAATCTTATATGCTAAGTTGAAGATTTTATCACTATCACTGCCTAACTTTCAATGAAATTCTATGATGATCACAAAATATCAAGCGTTAGAGAAATTGTTATTAGACTCAGGAATTCCAAACATACTCATGATTTTTCTAAAATCTGAACCACTCTGGGAATCCGTGCAAGTCGTTGAAGTTCGAACGCAACCCTTCAACGCTTCATGATTTTTGCCGTACAAACCGAATGCGCACGTTCCAGTAGATTGAGCATTAACAGTGTTGCAAGTTTTATTAAACATGTCGGATAAGCAGGCTAAAATTAATTAATTTTCAAGTTAGATAAACTACAATTTGGAGAGAAGCAGTTGCATCATGACATCGTTACAAGTGAAATAGGATGGAGTTTTGCAGCAAAAAGAATTGTTTCTCATGCAATTTCGCTTGTAACGATATTACTACATTGCGACTATTGCGGGTTGTTCATTTTTTAAATTAAGCGAATCTTTCTAAAAATAAATACCTGTATAAGTATCGTTGTTATAATCGTCCATGTACATAATTCTAACAAGAAAGCCCGATTTAACCATATTCTTTATGAGTGCTCCCATAGCATTTTCATCCCTCGACAATGAAGAGTTGCAAAGCCCTTCGAAGTACGAAGACAGGAAAATGAAGACGACACCGCCTTCTCCAGACAATGCGGGGTATTCGGATGTGCAATTGGCCCAAAATTTCTTCTTCATTATTTTAAAAATGCAAAATAAAAGGTGGATTTTTAAAGGAAGTAAGTTTAGTCAAGGCTTTACACCATGTTATTTCCAATCAATCGCATAATGATACTCCCAGAAACTGATGTGTCACAAAACACGTAATAAAATTGTAAAATAAGTTCGTTAAAAGACTTTTTCTTGTATGTATCATCCTATTAAATCTTTGACATATAAAAATACTCATTAGAACTTCCTAAAGTTAATTAATACCGTAGAATTAAGCAGATTATAGAAAGAGTCGCCCGCACTCTCGCTGTTATTGGGAAATGTACCAGCTATCGATAGCCAATTAAAAGTGTCGATTTGATCTTCGGTGCCAAACTGCAAAAAATCGATACTTCAAAAATTTGTAGTTTAAAAATAATACCTCGTATTTTTTACAAATCTGATTATTACTAGTTCCCGGCGTTATTAAGCGCTCTTCACTTTTAGAGTCGCATTTTGATGTTACCTACAATACAAGATATAACATTTCTAATTGAAGTCTCAAGATTTTTACGGCAATAAATAAATAACTAAAGATATAGTAAAGCTTATAATTGAAGTTTAGAGGGATTTGTATTGAATATTTTAAACTTACGCTGGACATAAAGTTCTTAATCTGATCAAGATAATCCACTGCATTTGAATCATCTTGAAGCTGGATGACGCTAACCACGTGCCAAATTTCGCACTCGAGTTGATCGCTATCACCCACTAAATATCAAAGCAACTAAATTTTGCAACTCCACTTCAACTTCAAATTGAAGCTAATGAAGTTAAACTTGGAATTCGTTGAGTTAAATTTGAAGTTGATGAAACTAAGTTTGAGACTCGTGAAGTTTGGGGTTGTAAATTGTAAATTTATTAATCTAATATGAAATTTTCTTACATTCACAAGAAGGTGGTGGTGCCACGCCCCCCCCATAAGTTTCGACCTTTGAGCGAAATTTCTCGAAAAACTTCCTTCGATACTCGAAAAAATCGCGTTTGCCACGATCCAATAAAGTGCTATTCACATGTAGGAACCAATCGTAACCATCATCGTCAACGAAAAGGGTCTAAATTAGGGAAAATTTGATTTTTTTGGTTAATTTTCTGAAATTTATAATTAATTAAAGTAGTACGAAAAGGTCATTCAAATGTTTTATAGGAGTTTGAATTTTTCATTACATAATTTTTGTAGTTTATGGAATACTACTTTTATTAATGGGTCAGAATTTTCAAGAATTTTACGCTAGTCGCTGATGATCCAAATGGTGATGTTGTACTAGTTTGAGATTTAGAAATTTTGACTAATAGAATTGAATAAATTATTAGGCATTTAAAAATCATCGACATCATATTTCGAAGCACGTAATTTGACGTATGAATAAAAATCGCTTGGTCTTAGAGAAAATGATGATATTTGTCAAAGGGTTGAGGTTTCGAAAATGAAAACTCATAAATTCAACAAGCCTTTAACACACAAGCTTGATAACTTCAATCTTTAAGGAAATACATTAGTCAATGTTATGGAATATAAGGGTAAAAATGTTTAATATATTGGGTAGACGTTTACATAGTACCTAATTCTCACATTGAAAAGGCATTAATGGGGATTGAAATAGATTATGATCTAGAAGTGATAAGAATACAACTAAACTTAAGAATACAGGTCCTGAACAATTAAACATGCAGAAACAGGGAATAAGATAAATAATAAAAATACTAAGTAATCAAATAATTGTTGAAGTCATAAAATTAGAATAAGCGTTCTTACTAGATTATCTATGATTCATGGATAGTGAAAACAGCATAGGAATTCGAAAATGATAATTCATAAATACAACAAAAACTCTTAAATAATCTAATATAAATATTCTTATTATTTAGTTATATCATCTCTATTTATATATCGTTTTTAAACTTCAATTGATTTTGATTGATACCTGTCAAAATATCAATCTCAAGCAAAAAAGCAAGTTCGCGCTTCAAGGTTTCATACACCGCTTGACTATAAATTTTGAGATTCTCTTTATTTTATTTTAGTTTATATTATACTTCTGTCCCATTACTTTTTATCCATATATTTTTGAAACTAATTTCAAACTATATTCCCAGACAAGTTGCTGTTCTCATGTTATTTTTCATTATAAGTGTGAAATTCATTAGCGAAATTATAAGAGAAGATAGTTTTATCGAAAAGACGCGATTTTTCGGTTCTTTGAAGGGAGGTGAATCTAAGTTTCTGGCGAAATTCGATAACTACCATTAAAAGTCGGCTCGTGCCTAGTCAAAGAGATCGCTATCTTGGCCATATCTAAAATATCATAACCCCTGGATATATTTATGCATTTCCACGGAATAATTCTAAATTCTGCCACTTTTTCACGGACCTTATCTATAATTCATCGACGCTTGTTTTCATACTCTATGTCATGGATTTTCTCGTTTTATATTTTGACTTTAGCTTTCGAATTTGCGAACGAAATAACGAAAAATGTGGTCTTCGAGCGAACTTTTAGCCGATATTATTCCGAATTGCGCCAAGTGTGGTGCAGGTAAATTTTATGCTTTTAAAAATTGAAATAGCTAATTTGCTATTTCAAATTCATTTCTTATGCCATAACATTTAAAAGGATCATATTTTAATAGTTTTAAATATAAATTATTACTTTCTATTGTACCTAATTAACCAAGTGCATTCATTTAGAAAACCAAACATTTATGACTTATTTTACATAACTTCTCAAGTCATTACATCTAAAGGCTTCATCTTTGAAAGTTCTATAGACCTAAACTTTCATTTATTCTAAATTTATCCAACCTTTTAGTCTACGACATACGATTATGCGCCCCTCAAGTGCTGCCCTGCTCTCATTCCTTTTGCCTAATGTGCTTAAATCGGGAGGATCCGAAGAAAAAGAAGAAATGTCCTACATGCAAGAAGAAGTACTCTTCGTTCATGTTCAACGCGGTTTTCGCAGGTTTGAATTTCAAATTTAAATTGATTATTCTGAAAATACATCACTTTCTGTCAATATTAAGAAATGATTATGAATGAGTAGAGATTTTGATTGAGGAGAGTATTTCATAATGTTAAAAAATCTCATTTATCCCCTGAAATCATACAATTAATTCATGGTGCGGGTTAAGAACTGTAGCGATTTAGACATGATCGAGCGGTTGAATCGTCGCAGGAATTGGCTGGACTCGAGAAGTCGGGCGTGTGATGAGTGCGCTGCGAGACGACCGTTCTCCGCACTGAGACGGTGCAAGACTTGCGAGATCCAGATGGGCGCATTCTCTAGCGGGAATATTGTAAGGATATTTGATCTTATGCCTTTATCTGATAATTTTACATTTCAAAAGAAATTCTATTCTACTTCTTAGCATTTCTGGCTATCTTCATTCTCTTCTGATAATTTTAAATATTACAAAATATTCCGACTATGTCGGGCCAAGTATTTAATATTCAAATCAATTATGTTCTGGTTATAGTAATTTATATATAAATATAAAATGCTGAGATTAGGCTATTCTGAGTGTTCAATATAGTTTATCTCTAGGACTGTATCGTATGCCTCGAATGTTGTGTCGAGTCGCATAACGGTCACCAGATGGTTCGAATCAACGGCGACGGACGAAAAATGCCTAGGGGACTTGATGAATCTGATTCCTTTCTCCAAATCCAACCACTCTCCCCGCCCCCGTCGATTCACAGCGAGGCATCCAGTACCAGTGCCCAATCCAAACTAGCTGCCCTATCTTTAGCCGGTGCATTTTCTCCACCGCTGAACGAAACAGGCAACTCTTCACCGAACACGACATTTCATGATAACACGTGAGAAAACAACTCATTTTACAAACAAAAAACTCAACTTTTCAATAAAAGCACGAGAAAAAAAGTTATACCGTAGCTTATAGTGTCCATATAATTCGTACTGGTTTTAGCAACGAGGAGAGTCTATTGCTACTCGAAGAGGAGACAAGAAGGGAAATGGGGAGTCCGATTTACGGTATCTTGTTAAAATGATATATTTTTGAAAAGTACAAATTTAGTGAATACTCTGCATCGCAAAAATAAAGAAAATCGTCCAAATTCAACGATCAACGACGAAAGTTTGCTCTCCTTTGCCCCTAAGAGACGTCCCTCTATGGGAGTAGGGGCTAGAAAAGTGATGAGACGAAAGACCATCGGACAGGCGGAGAGCCTCTATATCAACGATAATCTGACCCGGCCTATTGTCATAGGTAAGCATTTGTATTCATATTTCTTTTACCTAAAAATAATTTCTCTTAAATTTGATGATCTTCAATTTTTAGACGCCTTCCCCTTTTGTTCACCAAATTCTACGAGAATTAACGAATTTCTGAAAAACACCCAGAGGTTCAGCTCGCAAAGATTCGAAAAGTCCAGGTATAACTTTAAAAGTTTTTGATTACTTGGAAACCGCGAGGCACGAGACATTGAGAAATAGTGTAGAGTAAGAAAACCTATCATCTCCCACACCATACCTTAGCCCTATACTATTTCGCCTATGTCTCGCGGTTTTCAACTAGCCTAATTTTTAAAAATAAACTAGATTTTTTAGAAAGCCCGATTTGAGCTCAAAGTGGAATTTTCTCGCGAAATACGAGCAACAGAAGAGGGCCGTCGTTACAAAATTGAACAGTACCTACGAATATATTTGAACAGCACACCTACAACTTCTCAAAATATATGATATTTTTATTGTAAAATTTAATAAAATCTTTATTTCTTACACATTTTCTAAGAATCAAAAACCGCATACGAAAGAAGAAAAGAAAGAAAGAGCCAACACACTATTTTCGTCTACTTTTCCAAATTCTATCCGCGGCTTATTTCAAGCAATCCTGCAGTCCGAAGCCGGGGCCGGTAGGGGGTTCCTGAAGAATAACAAATTATCCAGATTAGAAATAACGGCTCATAGAAAAAGACACCACTTTTTCTAAGAAATAGTATAAGGGAAAGAAAAGAAGATAGGCAAAAGTGGTGTCTTTTTCTAGGAGCCAAAATAACACAACAAGTGTGTTGAAATAAATTGCAATTTTTGTACAGAAACACTTTAAAATCTTATCTTGTTTGTTTGCTTTTTTAATGCTCTGAATAAGGAGAACAATATTTTCTCCTTGAATATATGAAAATTAAAACTTCGGATTCAACTTTTCTTCAGCAATAATACTCGAAAACTAAAAGATGCAAATTTTCTTTCAGATTAAAAAGTCTCAAACCTTGAGCGAAGTAAGTCCGCCGAGTGGCTCTGCGGCTAAGCGGCCTGAGCGCGGACCCGGTTTGGGCTTTTTCCCTGCTTTGAAGTCGTCGAGTATCTCGTCCACGTCCTTCACCGTCAGATCCTCGTAGTAGTCGTCGTTGACCTGTAATTAAGTAACTTAATTAGGATATAGTTAAGTCGGGTTAATTGAAGGTAATTAAGGAGAGCTAATATTATCCCGAATACTTGATTTTATGGACTTAATTCTAAAAAATACGATTTTTCTACATTATCAGTGAGCTACTTGGTATAGTTAGTTTGAGATAATTAGCATTTGGTATTTTTAATCTAACTATGATTTTCCATAAACAATTTTTCCTGGGATAACTAGTCGAAATAAATTTACACAAAATTGGCTCGTTTCCAAATACATATGATTTAGAGGTAATTAGTCCAACTAAATGGAGTTAATTACCCTAATTAAAGAGATAATTAGCGTAATTACCTGAACCATGGGCGCATTGACGCACGCACCGAGGCACTCGACTTCGGCAAGCGTGAACAGGCCGTCTTTCGTCGTTTCGCCAACGTGGATACCTGAAGAAAACAGCATTTTTTAAAGATTTTTAAAAATAGTCATGTTTTCAAAGGTTGCAATTCTTAGAAGGAAAATATCTTCCTTAAAAATTATTCTTGAAATGGGTATGCGATATGCTTTAGAAGACATTCCTGATGCAAATGATACTATTTATTGAGAGAGAAGCGGGATATCTTTGAAAACTTTTAGCATTTTTACCCAATTTCTTCTCGATCGCTTGCGTGATCGTCTCAGCACCGCGCAACATGCAGGGCGTTGTGGCGCAGACCTGCAAAATTTAAAATAAAAAAACAACAAAATAAAAAATTCAGAATTTTCGAAATTAAAAATAGGCATTTTTAAATTCTAAAAAGAAAACCCTTGAATTTTTCTCGATTTTTGAAGGAAAGCAGGCAATTTCAAGCTTCTAGAAATCCCAGAATGTTCACTCACCTGCAGAAAGTACTTTCCGACGGGCTGTCGATTGAACATCGTGTAGAATGTGGCGACCTCGTAGGCTCGCATTCGGGGGACTTCTGGAACATTTTTATTTTTTTCTAAAAAAAATTCTCGAACATATTTTTTGCGGGAAATTCCATTTTTTCCTGATTTTTAAAAATAAAATCTTGATTTCGAATTTTGACGTTTCCCTGGTTATTACTATGAAATTTTGTTGATTTCTGATCTTTCAAAATCCTTTTTTAGGACTTAAGAAAAAATAATTTTTACCGAGAATCCTGGCGACCTCGTGCATCGCGGAAATCGGCAGCCATCCGTGCTGACGCTGCGCCAAATCCAGGACGGGGATCAGGGCGGCCGCCTGAATCAACTTTGAGTTAATTACCCTAACTACCGTCCTAATTAAGAGATAATCACCCTAAATATCTTTAGTCGAGACAATTACTTTGGCTACTCACTATCATCGCGAGTTAATTACCTTGTGTCCGTCGGGATAAATCGAAATGATCGCTTCGATGCGTTTCTCGTTTTCGGGCGTGAACTTGAACTTGACATTCAGGTTGTTGGCTTCGCTGTCGCGATGCACCATCAGACCGGTCGCTGCAATTCGTGTAATTGGGGCAATGAACTCAGATAACTACTCCCTAATTATCTAGTTATTAGAGTAGTTATCTTTCGTTAAAGAGCTAACCTCCGCCACGCCTGCTGACAAGGCCGCCAAGCCGGTTGATGGATTGAAGAAGCGGCTTCATTACTGGAATTTGATAATTAGTCAGTTAATTGGGCAATCAAGTACGAGTTAATCGTCTAATTAACAAAAAGAACGACTGAAAGTCAAAGCTGCCTGTATGAAAGGAAGGGGGGCGGGATTAGAAAGGCCAAACTGCAAAGGCCTAGATCAAAAGAAAGGGCAATACCCTCGTAGTAGCCTTTAACTTCAATTTTCCTCAGACTTGAATCCTTTCCAACTTTCCTATAGTAGCCTCATGTATGCTAATTTCCCAATACAATTGGTTTCTCGAACTTTTCTAGCCCCATGTATGCTAGATCATTTTTCCAATTTATTTCAACTTTTCAAATATTCAACGTTTCGTTCTTGTAACTCATTTCTTCAACTTCATACAATACAACAAACGCGACATTTTTAAAAATTTTTATTATTTTTTTCAACAAACAAAATCAAAATCCAAAAACAACAAAATAGTTTAGGAGAAAAAGGGATGGGGAAAAGATAGGGGAAGAGAGCGAATAGAAAGAGAAGTTCGAGAAAGGAAGGTGGAGGATAGGAGAATGGAGGGAAGGTCGGTGGAGTCTCCAAGCAGGTGGTGGTTGTCGAGGCTCCGCCGCCCAAACACCGTCATGCCCTTATTTCTTCTTGCCAGCGGCGGCGCCAGCCTTCTGAGCGGCCTTGGTGACCTAAAATAATTTGGATTTAAAACTATTCCCAAGTTTGCGCGCTTCCGTACCTTTCCACCCGAACCCTCGCTCTTGTCGACGGACTTGATGACACCGACGGCGACCGTCTGCCTCATGTCACGCACGGCGAAACGTCCGAGGGGAGCGTAGTCTGTAAATTTTCATTCATCGTCACCTCTTAGACGAACTCGCTCGCTTACCGGTGAAAGCCTCGACGCAGAGTGGCTTGGTGGGGACGAGCTCGACAATGCCGGCATCGCCGTTCTTGAGGGCCTTGGGGCTGTCCTCGACCTTCTTTCCGGTACGGCGGTCGACCTTCTCCTTCAGCTCGTTGAACTTGCACGCGATGTGAGCTGCAACAATTATTTCATTTATTTTATTTTATTTTCATCGTCTATCAATTTTTCAAATTCGAGATATTCTGAAACCTTTCAACCTCGCAAAATTTGACAAAATAGGATATGTGGGTGAGAGAAAAGAGTAAAACCCTCGCATTTTCGAATTATCATCAATTCTTCAAACTCGAATCGCGTTCTCTAAAAACTTTTATCCCAATTTTAAAATGTTGACCTTTTCCCTTAAAAACCTTCTCCCAAGTTATTCCTCCTTCTCTAATTCGCTTACCCGTGTGGCAATCCAACACCGGGGTGTATCCGGCGGCGATCTGTCCAGGGTGGTTCATGATGATGACCTGGGCGTTGAAGGAGCGAGCCTCCTTGGCCGGGTCGTTCTTGGAGTCGGAGCAGACGGAGCCACGACGGATGTCCTTCACCGAGACGTTCTTCACGTTGAAACCGACGTTGTCTCCGGGCACGGCCTCCTGAAATTTCGAATTTTAACTTTTGTATTCCAAATCTTCAACTTCTTCTCATGTTTTTATTCGATTTAATTATTGAATAGAAAATTCAAATTTTTCGAAAAGAAAAAAACGAGCATCTTTCTTTCGAACAGTCGAGTCGAGTCTATTTTATTTTTGAACTAGTATTTCTTTTCCCCTTACCGGCAGAGACTCGTGGTGCATCTCGACGGACTTGACTTCAGTGGTGACGTTCTGCGGGGCGAAGGTGACGACCATGCCTGGCTTGATGATACCAGTCTCCACACGTCCGACGGGGACAGTTCCAATGCCTAAATTTCTTTCACACTTGCAATATTCCACTTTTTTTTCGATCTTTACCTCCAATCTTGTAGACATCCTGGAGTGGGAGACGGAGAGGCCTGTCGGTGGGGCGCTGCGGGGGAATGATGGCGTCGAGTGCGTCGAGGAGGGTCTTGCCGGAGGCGTTTCCGTCCTTGCGCTCGACGTCCCAT
This sequence comes from Diploscapter pachys, assembly GCA_002287525.1. Classification (NCBI taxonomy): domain Eukaryota; kingdom Metazoa; phylum Nematoda; class Chromadorea; order Rhabditida; family Rhabditidae; genus Diploscapter; species Diploscapter pachys. The sequence continues at coordinate 91,076 of LIAE01010398.1, forward strand.
CCCTTGAACCAGGGCATGTTGGGCGAGGTCTCGAGCATGTTGTCGCCGTTGAAGCCCGAAATGGGCACGAACGGGACGCCCTTCGGGTCGTAACCGATCTTCTTGATGAAGTTGGACACCTGTAACAAAAGAAATTTTTTAAATTGTTTCAATTTTCTCAAATCTTGTTAAAAAATTCCATTTTTCCTTCCAAAATTTTTATATTTTTTACCCAGAAATTTCATAACTATCCCCAGACTTGGACAACTTCGGACTGCGATTTAACCGCATAAAGAGGATAGTGTAGATTAGATATACTACCATCTCTTTTCATGCGTTTAGCCACGGTTCGGAATTTCTCAAGTCGGCTTTTTTTTCAACAAATTAATTCTTTCCTGACCTCATTCTTGATCTCAGTGAATCGAGCCTCGGAGAAAGGTGGCTCAGTGGAGTCCATCTTGTTGCAGGCGACGATCAGCTGCTTGACTCCCAAGGTCTGGGCGAGCAGAGCGTGCTCACGAGTCTGTCCGTTCTTCGAGATACCGGCCTCGAACTCACCTGAAAAAATAGGGAAACTATTTTCAAAATCTAGTATCATTTGCTTAAAATTTAAGTTTTTTTTTTCATTTTTGATGCTTATTTTCCCCGTACCAGTTCCACATGCGACGACCAGGACGGCGCAGTCAGCCTGGGAGGTTCCAGTGATCATGTTCTTGATGAAGTCACGATGTCCGGGGGCGTCGATGATGGTGATGTAGTACTTGGCGGTCTCGAACTTCCAGAGCGCGATATCGATGGTGATACCACGCTCACGCTCGGCCTTGAGTTTGTCCAACACCCAGGCGTACTTGAACGAGCCCTTGCCCATCTGAAAACCCAAACTGTTTCTCAAAATCTCGAGATTCATTCTAATTTTTCTTTTAATGGCCACTAATCGTTAGAACGAGTATCTGATGTGATCACATCTTAGTTTTGTACAATTTTCTTGTGGTTGCACACCTCGTTCTAACGGAGGGATTAATACCATCTCTGGTTTTCTTTTTTTTTCAGAAAAGACTTCCAAATTTTTGGAGGTCTCATTTTTTCTCAAACCAACCTCCTGGGCTTCCTTCTCGAACTTCTCGATGGTACGCTTGTCGATACCACCGCACTTGTAGATCAAGTGTCCGGTGGTGGTGGACTTGCCAGAGTCGACGTGGCCGATGACGACGATGTTGATATGGATCTTTTCCTTGCCCATTTTGGCTGATTGGTTGTCTTTTGGCTTGCAAAGGCGCACAAACAACTGGGGGAACCCTGAAAATAGTAAAAATTAGAAAATCTTTGGATTTTAGGACACGCGTTTGAAAATACGGCCAGATGGGGAGATTTTTTGGTCTAAAACCGAACCGAAAATGAACTTTTCAAAAGGATTTTAGGACAGGCTTTAGATGACGAAGAATTTCAGGAAAATTAGCCAGGATTTAGGACGAAAGGTACGAGAAAAGAGACCAGAAAAGTGGAAGATTTGAATAAAGATTTTCTGCGACTTTCCAAGAAAATTAGAGGTACTAAAAGCTCCATAAAAACGACGAGATTGGAAAATTTTAGGGTTTTTCAGTACTTTTCAATATATTTAGGAGAAATAATTTCACCGGCCGACCAGAAAAGCTCCAAAAGTGCAAATGAGGGAAGAGGAAATTCGAAGAAGTTTTTGAAGGCCTAAAATTTGGCCAGAGAAATTCAAATTTCGATGAGTTAATAAAATCAGGGCATGGATAATTTAAATTCCTAGAATCTGGAGAGATTGCGAGGTTTTCTAAAGCCAGGATATCCAAATTATGAAAGTCGTAGAAGTTTCGGGAAACCACCTTTTCGAAATCTCACTATTCAAGAGTCAAACCTCAGAATTTCGAATTCCGGTCGAAATTTGCGAAATCAAGTTGTTCTGAACTAGGTCCGATCCCAGAAAATTAATTTCTTGACCCGGAACACATCCGGAAATCGATTTTGAAAATCCCAAAATTAAAAATTGCTCGATTTTCAGAAATCCCTTTCAAAATTCCAAATTCCTTGGCCAAAATGAGTGCAAAATCATCGGGAATTGCTAATTAGTTGATTGGGGAGTTAATTGAAGATAATTAGCAAAAACTTGGGGTAATTAACAGAAATTCGGAGAGGAAAGGCGAAATTCGAAAAAGCCGGAGTGAGAAATGGGCCTAAAATGAGGAATGAGTACGATCGATAGCAAAAGGGGCGCGAAAATACGCAGAATGGGCGTGGCCAATGGAAATGAAAGGAAGGGGGGAAAGGAGAAGGCGAAACGAGAGGGGAAAAAGAAATACACTGCAAACAAGTGTGAAAGAAGGAAAAATGAATAAAAATCTAAAAAAAAAAAACTTTTTTGCTCCTTTTACCAGTTTCACCTATTTTCTTGGGTACTAGGTACTCTTTCTAAAAGGATCTGTGGCGGTATTTTTGACTAAGAAGCATCAACTTCGACGTCGCACTTCTTTCTTCAAAAAAATGAGACTTTTTAGGCAAAAAATACCGCCACTGATCTTCTATTTTCTTTGAAAAATTAAAAAAAGGATCCTTATACTAGAGAAAATCGAATTTTTCGCAATTTACGTAAACCTATGAACTCTAGTGGTGGCAGAATAATATAAACTCGCATTTATGGAAGACTATCTTCAATGATGAAGGATAGACTTGAAGCTGGATGAAATAGCTTTGAAATTTAAAAATAGTTTATTTGAAAGAAGCATCACAATAAATATGAAATTCGCGGTATGTAAAATGAGATTCCCTAGAAAAATACGACTTCAAAAAATGAAGAGAAATTTTACTCCAATAGCACAGAATCTAGGTCTACAGTAGAAAGATTGATAAATACTTGAAAATTATAAAGCTTCCATGAAAAGTACATATACTGACATGCTATAATGGTTCCACTTTAGGATACCTAGGTTAAAAATTGAAATTCCACTAAAATCTAATTATCTTAGACTAATTAGAAACTGAATTAAAGACCTGAATAACGGCAGAAGTTTGGAAAAATATCAGCTCTTGCTTTGAAAATTTAAAGGTTTTAACTGACATTTTTCAAAAATAGGAAACTTTAATTCTTGAAATGATAAAAAGAAGATTTAAGGCGATTTTACAAATTTTACAAGTAAAAAAGAATAAATACAATGAGAAATCGTGAATACTTTCTTTGAAATTCCAGAAAGAAGGTTTTTAGAGAAAAGTATTCAGAAAAATTGGGGAAAAGTACTCAAACAATTTAGATAAAACGTATCTAAAAATTTAGAGGAAATATTTTTGAAAAAATCAGAAAAGGCAGACGTTTTACAATCATCGTCGATTTTTCTCGAATCCGGCGGTGATTTCTTCGACGGTTTTGCCTTTGGTTTCCGGCGCGAATTTCCACGTGAAGAAAATGAAATATGTCAGGAAGCCAGTGAACACCAGGAAGGAATATTGCTCGATTATGTTCTGGAAAAATGATATTTTGAAATTTTTAAGCAAAAATATCACTTTTATAATCTTCAGAAAATAGAAAAAAGTTTATGGCGAAAAAGTAAATAAGAAATTAAACATGAGGAGACTTTTGATCATTTTTAGGCTTCTTCTAGTTCTCACCCTTACCCTCTTGCAATTCTCTCATCCGCTTTTTTCTTTCACCTTACTATTTTCCAAAAAAGACAGTGGGAACTACAGAGAGTCAATTTGTAAACTCACCTTGATAGGCAAAAACGCGAGTCCGACCAGGAAATTTGCCAACCAATTGACGCAGATTGCAATGGAATTGGCGTTACCGCGGGCCGACGAGGCGAAAATCTCCGAGACGTAGAACCACGGAATGGCGCCTGAAATTACGATAATTAAAAAATGAGAATTTTTAAAACTTATTTTTACGAAGAAAAGTTGCGACTCTTAAAACCTGGTATTTTTTTCAAAATTTTCTAAACTTTATAATTTTTAAAAGTTTAAAAAGATACTTTTTTATTTAAAACATCCTTGATTTAAACAAATTAGCATACCTGGCCCAGTAGCGAACGAGATGACGAAGAGGAGAACGAAAACGATAGCAGAGTAACTTGCCCAGCGATAGTCGGGATTGAAATCGGGCTCTTGACCAGAAATTTTGCTCGGGATTTTGGTCTGGAATTTCGATTTTTACAAAATTGCAAAAAAACAATTCTCCATTTTTTCTAATTAAATTTTTGAAATATGCTTTTGGTAGAATTAGAAAAAGATCAAAAATCTTACCTCTTCACTAATGGTCAAGAAAATAACGATGAGAATCGTCGAGATCCACATTCCAATCAGGCCGATCAGCAAAAGGGAGCGTCTTCCGAATTTCGGGTGGTCGACCTGAAAAAGAACTTCGAAAATTCTAAAAAAACTTTCTTTTAAAAAATAGAATTTTCCAAAATATAAACATTCTCTAAGAAACCATAGAAAAGCAATCTAGAAAAATGAAAAAAGAACTCAAATTTTTGCAGAATAATGTTCTTTTAGATCTCTATGAAGATGTAAAGAAAATGCCTACCAGCCAAACCGCAATGATTGTCATGATAACGTTAACGAGGCCCATCCCAATGGTGGCGTAAACCGCTCCTGTGGCGGAAAGGCCAGCGCCCTTGAAAATAGTCGTAG